>VXCM01007464.1:0-21850 GCA_014773175.1 Lucifuga dentata | reverse complement strand
TAACCGGCATGCATTGTGCGCCGATCGCCGGTGATCGATTCTGCAGGCCTGGCTCATCTCCAACGATAAAGTAACTGGTAACTAAATTAAGATCTGGTAACTAAAGTAACTAACTCAGATAAAGGACAATAAAAACGATATAAAAAATTTTTTCTTCTGAAATGTTGTAAGGAAATTTAAAAAAGTCTCCGAAATGGAAATAACAAAGTAAAGAAGAATATTATAATTCTATATTAAGCTGAACTCCGGATGCCCTGTCATGCCTTGAAGGTCGACCAAAAGCTTGGTAGTAAAGATTTTTACTTGCATTGGATCCAAGTATGCAAAGACATTTTCTTTTCTCTATGGTAGTTTTGCTCTTTTTTGCACCTTGGTTTTTTGTCGTGTGTGGTGATCTTTCTTCATTTAAAGTAGGTACGGGTGAAAAAATATGCAGGAGTACCCGAGGATTTACAGCGTCTGTACAAAGTGTTTTAATGTTTTATTTCTCACAGGTTTGATGTAGGATTTTTTGTACCAGGAGATGTTAAATATAAAGAAGATTAGACGTTGGATGTCTCCGGTTACCTTAATCATCACACAACTCCCCACCTGCTGGTACTAATTTCATTATCAGAATGTAAAAAATATGTGCACCCAGTTATAGGTCTGATTTCAGCATATTCATATTTCTATTTAAAAACTTTATTAAACACATTTCTGGACTACATGAGTGAATCTGCCCTTTGCAGTTCTCACTGTTTGAGGGTTGGGGGTGGAGTCTTATCTCGGGGTGTGGGCAGAGCCTCATCTCCGAACGTGGGCGGAGCGTCATCTCTGGTTGGACAGTAGGTGTCAATCTCGCTAACGATCCTGTTAGCGATGGTCCTGTTGTTAGCAGCAACGACACGCCTGGACATCATGTCAAAGTCTGAACCTGAACACACAGAAACTTCAGTCCATTTTAACAGGTCAAACTGACTTGAATCTGGACCTGGATGCGGACTTTGACCTGGACCTGAACATAAAGCAACTCTATTCTGCTGTAACAGGAATCAATGAGGCTGAATCTGAACCTGAACCTTAATCTGGACCTGGAACTGAATCTGAACCTGAATCAACTTGGATGTGAACATGGACCTGAACCTGAACTTGAACCTGGATGTGGACTTGAAATCTGGACCTGGATGTAGACTTGGACCTGCACCTGAATCAGAATCTAAACCTTGGATGTGGACTTGAACCTGGATCTGGATGTAGACCTCGATTTGGATCTGAACATGTAAACTCTGCGGAACTGTTTCAGGTCAGATATTAGCATTTATGGAAAGGGGCGGGGTTATCTTTGATGGTCTTACCGTCCACATCCATCAGCACACCGCCAGCCTCAGAGACAATCAGCGCACCAGCAGCGACATCCCAAACGTGCGTTCCAATCTCATAATACGCCTCGACACGACCAGAAGCCACCAGACACATGTTGATGGCTGCAGTTCCTGCACCGCGGATCCTAACAAACACACAGACGTTTACACGTGTCCTCATATGATTAAGATGTGTGTGGCTTTAGCACAGGCTAACTCATTTATTACGTTTCTATAAAATATCTATAACAGATTATTACATAATGGATTATTTAATTCTGAAAACTACTTTAAACTTTACAGGTTTATTTTTAAAGATTTCTTTAAGGTTAAAAACACATTTTAGACAGATTCTGAGCTCCTGTCGCAACAAACGTCTGATCAGCCAAACTCACGCAAAAATATCTAACCAACCACCTAGCAAGACCTCAGCAACCACCTAAAGATCTTAGTCTTCTTCGCAACATATCAAACGCAACCAATCCAAACTCTTTACAACAACCTTCAAACCTTAATAATTACCCAAAAGGTCATAGCAACCACTGCAAACAGCTGTGCAATCCCTTTGTAACCATGTAGCAGCACCACAGCAACTACCCAAAACAAACACCTGTTGAAAAGCTGCCAATTACTGACTTAACGACTACCTAGAGACTTAAAACACCAGCGATGCCTGATGCTGGATTCACATATTGACTGTCTGCTGTAGACGGAAAACCCGATGTTCATCTTTTATTCGCAGTGCCGCCACACGCCGCGCGACCGCGAGGCCGTCTAAAGTTAACGTTTCCTAACTCGCTTACCACTGCAGCAACAACAAACTGGATGTTTATTCATTCTTGGTTCAAAGACGGAGAGATTCCTGCAGATGCAGCCAGTTCTGTCAAATGAATTACTATAATTATGAACTAGTATGAATTATGCTGAATTAAATCAAGCAGGCAACAAACTGAGTTATAACAGTCAGAAATGTCCCTGAATCCTGCATCCTTCATTCATCCTGTCAGCTGTTTAAACATCACGCAACACGTCATAACGTCTGCGTTTCCTGTCAGCTGTTTAAACATCACGTTAACTATCACCAATCTTTCACATTTTTTATGAAATTGTCCAAAATGCTAAACATTCTTTAATACTGAATTATAATCTGCCATGGCAACATTTCCGTGTCTATCGTGATCTTCTACCGCTGCAGGCGACACGTTCTGCGAAAACGACCAGTAGGGCTGTTTTTCTACTGGCAACATGTGAAAGCAACATGAGCAATAACCATCAACATGTGTGTAGTTATTACAGGAATAACTGTAATTGTTACATCATAATGACAAACATCAACCAGCACGGGAAGAACACGGGTGTACTCGTGTTCTGAGTGTGTACTTGTGTTCTGAGTGTGTACCTGTGTGTGTACCCATGTCCTGTGTGTGTACCCGTGTTCTGACTTCGTACCCATGCACAGGGATGCAGAGGATCTTCCTCATGCTGTTGAAGATTTTGTCGACGGCCTGCGGGTCTCTGTTGGATCCGAACTCTGTGGCGATAATCGACTGCGTGACGTCTGCTGGAAGGAAAACGGTTTGATGTACAATTATCCCGATTTTCTAATCACCATGACGATCTAGAGAACAACGTTCAAACGTTACACAACGAATATTGTTAGTGTTTCCTCACAGTATGTTAAAATGTCCTGCTGTTATCACAATCAAATTGATTTTATACTTTAAATCACCGAGAAGCTGATGACTGATTGATTACTGACCTTCCTGATCAGAAACCTGAAGTGGCTCTCCGTTACAGAACGCTCCTCTTCCTCTGCTGGCTGTAAACATCTTATCTTCAAGACAACTGTAAACAACAGCAAACTCCGCCTGGGGAGATTAAATTAGTTTATCAAAGTGTCTGACATAAGACAGAAAGACAGATTTAAACTGGTCTAAACTGGTTTAAACTAAATGAATCCGGTCCGACTCAGACCGACCTTCTTGTTGACATAAAAACCAATGGAAACAGCAACAAATGGAAATCTGAGGAAGAGAACAGAATTATCAGCCAATGATTACATGATATAATATATTACATGTATGAATGTATATGTAACATGTAATTACACGTGTTGATGTTTGACACCTTTAACAGGTCAAATATTATTATTTGCCATTAAGAATTTAAGATAATTCTTCGAAAAATATATCTTTACTTGAATCTGCTGTGTCTGCTGCTAAAAAACATGTTAAGAAAACATATTTCTGCCCCAGTTTCACTTTTACATAGTTGTGATCAGTTCAGCACCCGCTAATCTGATTATTGATTATTAAGTTTTTACTTATGGACGAAGTTTGTTGTTCCATCGATGGGATCGATGATCCAGGTGGGACTGTTAGTCAGAACACACGGCTCACCTGCAGCCACTGACTCCTCCCCTATAAACCTGAGCCACACACACACACATCAACTCCGAGTTTTACTGAGCCAAAAACGTGAGAAACACATATGTGTAAATACACAATAGGTGAGGTGGGTGGAGCTCCACACCGATGTGTCGGGAATTTCTCCTTCACTGATTGGATGATGAGTTGCTCCACCATCTGGTCAGTCTGTGTCACGAGGTCGACCGACGAACTTTTCGTCATCACCTTCCTCTCATTCTGCAGAGCCTCCCAGACCACCTGATCAATACATGATCTCCTCAACACACAGGCTGATCAATACATGATCTCATCAACACACAGGCTGACAGATTTCTTTTTGCTGCTATCACCATGGTGACTTAATGTAAAGTTTATGAACATCAGCATGTAATGAGAATAACACGCACACACACACACACACAAACACAGAAACACACACAATCACGCAGACACACACACATACAATGACATACACACAGACACACACACACAATATCACATAGACACACAATCACACACACAACACAATCAGACACACAATCACACAGACACATAATCACACACACAAAAAAACTACACGCACGCGTGCTCAAACACGTAGAAAGCTCGCGCGCACGCGCACACTCACAGTTCCCGCCTTCCGGGCCACGGCCTCCGCGTGCTGCATGACGTTCTGCCAGTCCGCCATGACGGAGGAAAAACCTCAGGAAGAACAAACTTTATCACACATGAGCAGACCGGCTTCTTTGTTTGTGTTTTTTAATTAAATGTTTGTATCAAGATGTTTATGAGATTAATAAAAACATCTGCATTAAACGCCGATTAGCGCCGCTGAGTGGTGCTAACTAATGAGACCGTAAATCAGCAGGTTTATGATCTGAGGAAACTATTCAACCCGCGTCTGAAGGACATTCAACAATAAACAACAACAAATACAACACATAATCACAAAACAGCAAGATTTTAAACTAAAATTTACCGGCTTTCTCTCCCATTTAATCCTTTCTTTTTCTTTTTCTTTTTTTCTTCGTCTTCTTCTTCTTCTTCTTCTTCTTATTCTTCTTCTTCTCCTCCTCTTCGCGGACCTGCAGCTCAGACCTCCTGCTGCTGCCCCCCTGTGGAACTACAGAGAACTGAGGGCTGGACACGAAGCAGAGCCAGGGTTTCTCAGCTGGCTCAGCCTAAAACTCCGGTCAGAGATAACGGAACCACGACGGCGTCATCAACTGTCTTTGAGGCTTTCCTCATTAAGCTCTGTGCGCGGTCCCATAAAAGGGGGCGTGTCGGCCATCACTTACCTCTGCTACCGGACAAAATGGACCAATCAGAGCTGTTTATTTCAGTCAGGAGGAGCAGAGTTATCATTATGAAGAGTGCAGCAAATAAGGCTCGGGAAGAATGCTGCAGAAAGTTGCTGATAGTTATGCGTAAGTTAATGTAATTTACCAGTCAATGCATGTATCTCAATCACCCGTTTATTCCTAACGTGACAGCTCTAACTCCTGGCCAGGCCAGGAGTTAGAGGGCCTGGCCGGGGACAGGGAAGTGTGGGCCGGGCTGCTTAGTCTGCTGCCGCCGCGACCCGGACCCGGACAAGCGGATGAAAACGGATGGATGGATGGAGACAGCTGCACATTCCGCAGCTCTGACACTTTAAACCTGATGCAGCAGATTTAAATATTATACTAAGAACTGCATTTAGTCTGACACTGTCCATGTAGGATACATAACAATCACTAGTTTTTGACCAAATCAAAGTGAAATTAATTTAATTAGTTTGTTGACTAATCAATTTTTAATCGGCGTTCTATTAGCTGTACACTGAATACTATTCATGTATGTTACCTGCGATTTTATAGGTTTTTTTTAATAGCGTGTGGGCAAATGGCCAGGAAACACCACAAACCATACAGTATGTGTGTGTATATGTGTGTGTATATATATGTGTATATACTGCATATATGTATAAACCCAATGTGATGCATAGTTTGCACTACTGTAATCTCTGTTCACTGCCTCAGCAAATCCTCTGTTGTCGCTTCTAGTTAGTCCAGAACTCTGCAGCAAGGCTCTGAACTACTATGCCATTCTGTATTTCACCAGTTTTAGCCTCACTCCACTGGCTCCTCATATTTTCAGAATTGATTTTAAAATTTTATTCCTGACTTATAAGACCCTTCATGGTCATGGCCCCGTACATCTAAAAGAGCTGCTGTGCCCTTTGACCTCTGTGAGGAGCCTCAGGNTCATGGTCATGGCCCCGTACATCTAAAAGAGCTGCTGTGCCCTTTGACCTCTGTGAGGAGCCTCAGGTCTGCTAAGCAGAGTTACCTGGTTGTCCTGACACATCAAGGCTGAAAACTGGAGGTGATTGCACATTAAGCCTCCAGATTTAAAAAGCAGCTGAAAACATCATTTCCTGTCAGTTCTATCTGCATTTTTAGTGCCTACGATTACGTCTTTTTCGCTTTGAGACCTTTAAGATACCTTTCTTCTTATGTATTTTTTAATGATGTATGTGTGTATGTATATACATATACACACACACACACACACATGTGTGTGTGTGTGTGTGTTTGTTCTTGTTGTCTGTGGCCCTTTTATAGCACTTTGTGTTAAGCACTTTGGAACTTGTGTTTGTGATAAGTACCATATAAATAAAGTTTGTTGTTGTAAGATAAAATTTTGCTGAAGCAGATCTGCCCAATCAGAAACATACTTCCAGTAAAGGGGCATGTCTGCCAGGTAAGAGACTTCCTGTAGGAGCCTGTTTCTTGCTTGTGTCTCCCTGATGAAGCTCTTCCATTCTCAGAGCAGAAATAAGAGCTTTTCTCATGTAACTGTTTAAATCTTTACATTAATACTGTCATTAAAAATTAAAAAGCACCAAACCGTTGACTATAAACTTATTATGTAAGACATCTGCCAATCTAAATAGATGTTTTTCTCTTCTTTAATTATTAGTTCCTCTTTGTATGTACAAAGTATACACATTTCTATATTGTTAATAAAGTTTGGGGGGGAAATTATTAAAGTGAGGAAATGTGACACAATACAGAAATAACTTCCTGTTCAGTGATTAAAACTTCAAAATAAGAGTAATTAATAAAGAAAACTTTTAAAAAGAGCTGTGGGACATCCTTAAAGATGGCGGACCAGAATGGTTCCAGTCACACGAGAATGAAGGAGGAATGATCAGATAGTGATGTAATATTTGATGATATATGATATGATGATAGTGATGTAATATGTAATATCCACCTTTTTGTAGTTTCACACAGTGAAATCAGCAGATTATCAGAAATGTTCCACTGGATGACTGAAACAGAAGTGTCAAAATAAGATGGTTTCTATGGAAACTAATAAAAAAGATGAAAGATGACATGCAGCTTCTTTGACTCTGTTCATAATAAAACCTGCAACTACGAAAATTGACTTTTTCAAACAGTTGAAGGTTTTTGTGTTTGTTTTGTGTCGACAATAAGCTTTTTTTCTACAGATGGTGCACCAACCTTCCAGATTTCAACAGCGTCACAGAGTTGATGTGTTTACATGCACATTAATAATCATATAGATATTGTGATCAGTCCATGTAAACACGCGTGTGCGTGTGCTCTGGAGTTGTGTATGTGGATTATTTCAGAAGCTTGCAGCTTGTAAACATAAAATTGTACAGAAGCTAAAACATGACAAATGTTTGACTCATTTAACATAAATTACTCACGTGTCATACTTCTTAATGCGTCATAATTTAATTTTATTTTAGTTGTCATTATGCTGTCTTTTCCTATAAATGGAACTCATTCAAAGGCTGACTGAAGTACTGAAGCTGCTGGAGTGATTTTATCCAAAAATCCTCCACAGCTGATATGACATCATCATCTGAGGCCAAACGGCTTCCAACTAAAACCTTTTTTGAGTTTGTGAAGATGTGGAATCAGGTGAAACTCGTTCAAAGCCACGATCATGGACAGTAGAATCCCTACAAACTGCTCTAGTTTGTCCGTGTTATCCAGATCATACAAACATGGGAATGTCTGGAACTTTAAGATAGAATGAAAAACACATTGGGAACTGAAGTATAACATACCTGATCACAGGCTTAGAACTTACCAATCAACCCTTGATGAAAAGGACACTAATACAGAACATAGAACATCAGAAACAGAGGGAATTTTTAAATAATGAAGTTTTATAATTAACTTTCTTTCTGTTGAACATTCTGACATCACAGATTCCATTAAAAAGTTTCCTAAACTTTTGACCAAACAAAATGTCTGCATTTCTGCACAACGACTTTCACCACAGATAAGAAACCAGAGTGCAACGTAACACGATGACACAACCCCAAACAGCCTGTAGATGGCGCTGTTTCTGACCTATAAATTCTTTGTAAACATCTTTCAGCTGTGCTGGAAACTTTCTCAGTTCCTTCTAACACAAAGCGAGCAACATAAAAGCCCAAAACCAGAGCTAACGCTAAGGCTAGCACAAGCTGACCTTTCAGAATAAAACTCTCAGGAGTGAATCTGAATCACCAGGATGTTACATCACTGGTGTGGGTGTGGTCAGAAGTGATGCAAAGAACAGAGATTTGGTTTTCTCTTGATTTTTGTAAGTGGTTTAGTTTCTAAATGTTGCTTTGTTTTTAAAATTTCTCTTTTCTTTCTTTTTAGTCCTCCTCTAAATAAACTGATCATTAAAACATCGTGATTGGTACGATGACAGAGAATACTTTTACGTGACTGGCTGGGCAGTAACTCCATATAACTCTGAGGAAAACGTTAGCTTTGCGTTGTCAGGGGATGGCGGTGAGGGCGGGGCTTGCTCAGTCACAGCAGCAAATGGGGGGGTGGAGCTCCAGGAACAGCAGCCGCATCAGAGGTGAGAGGGCAAAAGTCATCCTTTAGTTTGACTGGAGAGAGTCGCTGTTTCCTGAGAGGGATGCTATTGGTCAGAGTCTAAGACACACAGAAAGAAAAAACTTTTATTCCTGTGCTCTCATTGGCTGGCTGGTGCTGATCTCAGAAGGCATGTTTCAATAACAATGTCCACCATTTTTAACACATTATGGTTTTATGGATTCATCATTTTAAAGGCGAAACATTTGCTGCTTTTTTCTGTTTCACAAAACTTAACGTGAATTCACGAGAAAGAATTTCGCACAATTGTTACTGACATGTATGATACTTGTGCAGCGCCCGTTGAAAACGTGTTTTGGACTGGGCCTCACTTTGTGGCATGCCACAGCCTGCCATGTGGAGCAGAGCGTATGCTGCTGCGCCCGCAGCGTATCCTGCCGCCGCATGTATCCTGCCGCACGTGGACTACTTTTTACTGCCACAGCTGAATTTGAGAACCGCTCATCCAAACAACGTCACACGTGACGCTGCATGTCTTTGGGTCCTGAGCAATAAATTTGCTGAATTTCAACTTCATACATGACGAGTTCTAGAGACGTTGGTGCCTCAGACAGAATTACTGTAATTATAGATAAGTTTAATAAAATAGTGAAAAACAATTTGATAATCAATAAAGAAAATAATCATTAGCAGCCATAAAGACAAAGAATTAAAGGATTCGGACCACAGCTCCACCCTGATGGTGATGATGTCACTGACCAGGCAAAGGCGGCGTGCAAACAGCGGCTCTGGTTCCTCTGGTTTCCTGGTCGGCACGGCAACACGCCAGCGCTGAAGCTCAGCTGTCATCTCTGCCAGACTAAAGAGGATGGCCGGGTCGGCACGGCAACGGTTGATCAGCTCCACCAAATGCTCCTTATAATGCAACCTATCAGAGGGGAGGAGCCTTCATGAGCACATGACAAGATCGTCCAATCCTAAAGCCGGGGGGGGCGGTAAAAGGGGGTATGAGATCAGACTAGGATCAGACTGGGATCAGACTGGTCTTACTGGCAGTATCCTCTGTACTGAAGGAGGGCGGGTCGTCCACATGGCTCCTCCCTCCTGCTGCAGATGTCTCTCAGCTCCAGAACTGAACACGCTCCTGAAACATTCCAACACGCTTTAATCAAACTGAGATTCAAAGCCATCAGCTGATGATCAGATGAAAACGTTACCTTCAAGACTGGTGTCAGCTGAGCCGTCACTGGCCATTCTCAGCCAGGATGGAGACACTCTGTAACGCTGAAAGACATTTTTTAATTGTTTAATTCATAAAATGTTTTAGTCAAATCATCAGTGTAAACAAATCCAGTACACCTGAACTCACACGGTCCTGCTGAAATAAAAACAGGAAATAAGGCTCTAATGTGGTTCTTACCTGTGGAAGCAGATGTAGGCGGGGCACGCTCCAGTCTCTGAGGTGGTCTTACCTGTAGAAGCAGATGTAGGCGGGGCACGCTCCAGTCCCTGAGGTGGTACAGACAGTCTCTGGGGTGGTGAGCATGGAGACCTTTGGTCCCACAGTCAGCAGAGAAACTGCAGGCCTGAGGACAAAGACACGCTCCGTGTCAGTCATCTGAAACAAAGTTCTACATCCATCCTCATGCAGGATACAGGTGTGGTGTGACAGACTGGCCCCGCCTCCCCAGGTGAAAATATACCGGACAGCCAGGGTGCTCCCATGAATCCTTGCTGCAGGTGTTGCTGAATCATGTTTTGGTTAAACTGACAGCAGACAGACGGTGCCATCAGAACATGAAGACAGGAACATGTCACGCCTGTATGAGAGCTAACGTCACACCTCCAATGCTAAACATATTCCACTTGTATGAGAGCTAACGTCACGCCTCCAATGCTAAACATATTCCACCTGTATGAGAGCTAACGTCACGCCTCCAATGCTAAACATATTCCACCTGTATGAGAGCTAACGTCACGCCTCCAATGCTAAACATATTCCACTTGTATGAGAGCTAACGTCATGCCTCCGATGCTAAATAAAGCTCAGGTTATGTAGCAGACAGGAAAATTATTTTTACCGTGTAAACCAAACATCTATGCATGTTCTCATTGGATCTTTGCCAGGAGAGATTCTAGGTAACTTCCTGTTTAGCATCGCAGTCTTAGGTAGAGTCTTCATTAGACATAGTCTTAGTGTCATCTTGGTTAGAGTTAATCTTAGATTTAGTTTTAGTTAGGTGTAGCATAAGGTGCAGTCTTAGGTGTAGTTAGTTAGTTAGCTAGTTAGTTAGGGGTCATCTTAGGTGCAGCCTTAGGTGTAGTTAGTTAGTTAGTTAGGGGTCATCTTAGGTTTAGTCTTAGGTTTAGCCGTAGTTAGGTGTAGTCTTAGGTGTAAGTTAGTTAGTTAGTTAGTTAGTTAGCTAGTTAGTTAGAGGTCATCTTAGGTGTAGTATTAGGGGTCATCTAAGGTGCAGTCTTAGGTGTAGTTAGTTAGTTAGCTAGTTAGTTAGGGGTCATCTTAGGTGCAGCCTTAGGTGTAGTTAGTTAGGGGTAATCTTAGGTTTAGTCTTAGGTTTAGCCGTAGTTAGGTGTAGTCTTAGGTGTAGTTAGTTAGTTAGTTAGTTAGTTAGTTAGCTAGTTAGTTAGAGGTCATCTTAGGTGTAGTATTAGGGGTCATCTTAGGTGCAGTCTTAGGTGTAGTTAGTTAGTTAGTTAGTTAGTTAGGGGTCATCTTAGGTGTAGTATTAGGTTTAGCCGTAGTTAGGTGTAGTCATCTTTAGGGTTAGGGTTCATAGTATTCATTGAATGCAGTCTTAGGTAGGCATCATCTTAGTTAGGGGCAGCGTTACTTAGGTCTAGTCTTAACTAGATGTAGTCTGAGCTAGGTGTAGTCTTAGGTTTAGCCTTAACTAGGTTTAGTCTTAGGTAGGTTTAGTCTTAGCTAGATTTAGCCTTAACTAGATTTAATCTTAGCTAGGTTTAGTCTTAGCTAGGTTTAGCCTTCACTAGGTCTAGCCTTAACTAGATTTAATCTTAGCTAGGTTTAGTCTTAGCTAGGTTTAGCCTTCACTAGGTCTAGCCTTAACTAGATATAGTCTGAGCTAGGTGTAGTGTTAGGTTTAGTCTTAACTAGGTTTAGTCTTAGCTAGGGTTAGGGTTAGTTAGGTTTAGCCTTAACTAGATTTAGCCTTAGCTAGGTTTAGCCTTAACTAGGTTTAGGCTTAGCTAGGTTTAGTCTTAGCTAGGTTTAGCCTTAACTAGGTTTAGTCTTAGCTAGGGTTAGTCTTAGCTGAGTTTAGCCTTAACTAGGGTTTAGTCTTAGCTAGGTGTAGTCTTTGGTTTAGCCTTAGCTAGGTTTAGTCTTAGCTAGTTTTAGCCTTAGCTAGGTTTAGCCTTAGCTAGGTTTAGTCTTTGGTTTAGCTTTAGCTAGGTTTAGCCTTAGCTAGGTTTAGTCTTAGCTAGTTTTAGCCTTAGCTAGGTTTAACCTTAACTAGATGTAGCCTTAGCTAGGTTTAGCTTTAGCTAAGTTTAGCCTTAGCTAGGTTTAGCCTTAACTAGATTTATAGTCTTAGCTAGGTTTAGCCTTAACTAGGTTTAGGCTTAGCTAGGTTTAGTCTTAGCTAGGTTTAGCCTTAACTAGGTTTAGTCTTAGCTAGGGTTAGTCTTAGCTGAGTTTAGCCTTAACTAGGGTTTAGTCTTAGCTAGGTGTAGTCTTTGGTTTAGCCTTAGCTAGGTTTAGTCTTAGCTAGTTTTAGCCTTAGCTAGGTTTAGCCTTAGCTAGGTTTAGTCTTTGGTTTAGCTTTAGCTAGGTTTAGCCTTAGCTAGGTTTAGTCTTAGCTAGTTTTAGCCTTAGCTAGGTTTAACCTTAACTAGATGTAGCCTTAGCTAGGTTTAGCTTTAGCTAAGTTTAGCCTTAGCTAGGTTTAGCCTTAACTAGATTTATAGTCTTAGCTAGGTTTAGCCTTAACTAGGTTTAGGCTTAGCTAGGTTTAGTCTTAGCTAGGTTTAGCCTTAACTAGGTTTAGTCTTAGCTAGGGTTAGTCTTAGCTGAGTTTAGCCTTAACTAGGGTTTAGTCTTAGCTAGGTGTAGTCTTTGGTTTAGCCTTAGCTAGGTTTAGTCTTAGCTAGTTTTAGCCTTAGCTAGGTTTAGCCTTAGCTAGGTTTAGTCTTTGGTTTAGCTTTAGCTAGGTTTAGCCTTAGCTAGGTTTAGTCTTAGCTAGTTTTAGCCTTAGCTAGGTTTAACCTTAACTAGATGTAGCCTTAGCTAGGTTTAGCTTTAGCTAAGTTTAGCCTTAGCTAGGTTTAGCCTTAACTAGATTTATAGTCTTAGCTAGTTTTAGCCTTAACTAGGTTTAGTCTTAGCTAGGTTTAGTCTTAGCTAAGTTTAGCCTTAACTAGGGTTTAGTCTTAGCTAGGTGTCCTCTTAGATGTCTTAGCGAGTTAGGTCTTAGTTAGGTGAAGTTTTAGGACCTCCATCATGTTTTACACAATAAAAGCATGTCAGAAATGAATCATGTCTGACCTGAACCCTGACCTGAACCCTAACTCAGCAGAATTGTACCATGAGGAACTCACGGAGCCCAGCGTGAACGGAGCGCTGCAGCCTCCACAGAACTGATGCTGACACCTGCTGCAGGTGAAGTGCAGGCAGCCGCCTTTAGACAGGAAGAAGACCGCCTGGCACCGTGGACACTCTGACACACAAAATACACACAGGAAACACACAAAACACACACGGTCACAACATCACACACCAAACACACATGGTCAGAACATCACACATGAAACACACATGTGGTCTGGTGGTCTTTAGGGTGTGTGTGGTCTGGTGGTCTGTAGGGTGTGTGTGGTCTGTAGGGTGTGTGTGGTCTGGTGGTCTACAGAGTGTGTGTGGTCTGGTGGTCTGCAGAGTGTGTGTGGTCTGGTGGTCTACAGGGTGTGTGTGGTCTGGGTCTGGTCAGGTTTAGGGCTAACCCTAACCCGTCCATACCAATGCTGTTGTAGCTCAGCAGGTGGTCTGGCTGGTTCTGCTGCTGCCACGCTCTGAACTGCTGACAGGAAACGCCCTGGTGCTGAGGAGACCACTACATGAAGAAGCACTGCGTTGTTATTGGTGCTTATGGAAGTGGGCGGAGCTTTGGTTTCTTTATGAGAGGAAAAACGTTCTTACCGCTGATCTGCACTGAGAGCAGGTACTCTTCTTACAGCTCGGACAGTCCATCCTCAGCCGGTCCGCCTCATGCAGCACGCCGAAGGAACACTACACACACACATACACACACACACACACATACACACACACACACACACACACACACACACACACAAGCTGAGTCTCCTTCTGAGTCATTAATGTTCACAAACATCTGAGACCTGAGAAGGGGACTCAGATATTCCAGCTTAACGACTCTGACCCCATGGTCACGCTGGAGTCGCTTAGGTCACGTCATATCAAGGTCACATGCATCATGTGAGTAAAGAAGGTCGCTGAAGGAACATGATGAAATACATAATGACACATCAAATCCACCAATCATAAGTCTAGCTTCACACTGGGCTTTACAGACTGAGTGCACATTAAAAGAATATAAATGACCCTGACATCCTGAATGTAGTCTGTGGTCTACAGGGTGTATGTAGACCCTGCAATGCAACATGACCCTGAATACTGAGGGGTCAAAGGTTACTGTAAGTCTCTTACATGAGCACACCAGCAAAAGTTTGGCATTTCCTGCAGAGCTCGGTCTCTGAGTTTCCTCTGGAAGAGCTCGTGGATCTGAGGCGACAGGAAGTGTCGGATCTGTTTATAAAGAAAACAATAAACCTGAGGATCATCCAGCAAGAAAAAATAAACAAACAAACAGGATATGACTTCTCAAAGATAAACACAAACAATGATAAAAAGAAAACCAAGAAGACAAAGAAATAAAGAAAACAAAAAATAAAGGAAGGCAGAAGGCTTCAACATGAATCTGTCTACAGACTGATAATTTCTATTTTCTTCTTAGATATGGAAGATTATAAGGGACATAATTAAAATTAAAAAAACAGAGTGAAATATAATACACATTTGTGAAATACAATACATGTTTTCATTTGTATTTCGTTTCCATACATGTATTAAATGTGTCATAACTAAGTGAAAAACATGGTATAGTGCAAACTGTTTAATTTTTTTGTTTGAATGATTGAATTAATTGTTTTTGATTGTGACATGAATTTTTCATGCCACTTTAAAATCAAATCACAGCAAAAGAAAAGGTGAAAAGAAAAGATCAGGGGGTTTTCATTTCATGTTGTCCAGCAGGGGGCAGCACAGAGTGCCTAAATTGAATTCAAAGCACTCTCATTTCTTTTTCTGGATGACTGAAGATGACGGATTTTTTCTGAAGCTGCTGAGTTTTCAGTGCCACAATGAAAAAGAAATCACTGTCCAATCACAGCATGGGGTCGGAGCTTAAGGTGTAACTTGTTCTGAACGCGCATTAGCAGGTGATAGCTAGCAATCATGTCGGGTCAGGAGAGAATAAAGGATGAGATTGCAGCTCTGTTGCAACCAATGGAAGAACACAGCATGATTTGACACAGTAGAAGTTTGCAGTTTCTGGTTCTGTAATCCACATTTCCTGTTACCTGATTATGGAGGTAACATACATACAGAGACCGGTCCATCAGACTGATAATGTCCCTTCGTGTCTATGGAATCAGATTTGTGTCAAAAGTATTAAACAAAATTTCTCAAGCATCGTAAAAAAATTAATGATGTGGAATTGTAAAAAAAAAGTTTGCAACCAAAAAAAAAATCCTCAATTGCAAAACAAAACTTTGTTTGAAAAAAGAGCATCCCGTTTAGTTTTTTTATTTTCACTTTCAACGCGAATGTTTTTGTTTACGGTTCTCTTCTTTTCAGTTATGCTTCCATTTTTTTCAGTCACGCTTCTCCAGTTTTCATTTACGCTTCTCAAGTTTTTGTTTGTGATTCTGACACAAACCTCTCGCATGGGTGTGGCTTACAGGGGACCGCACCTACTACATCCTGATTGGTCAACAACTTTTTGAGCAATAACTCAGTCTCTGAAGTGCCACTCTGCAGCGGCTTTAAAACATTTACAGCAAAGCAAGGTGAATGTCTGTTTAAGAGGCTTTTAGCTTATATTCTGTTATCATATTAACTATACACTTTACTTTAGACGTACTTTAGACATCTAAAGTTATCAAAGCATGTTCGGCTTCACCTAACGTTCATGAAAACTAGTTAGCTTTGTAGCAACCTTAACGCCAATTTTAGTAGTTAATGTTGGCTCTAAAGTCAACAGTCTGACAGGTTTTGACAGGTTAATGTCCATCTGTTTCTCTTGCTACACAGAGTAACATGAGTTCTTCCACACAAGATGGACTGTACCTTGTCAGGTAAGCAGAACAAACTGCAGACAGCAGCTAACATTAGCCACATTTAAAATTTAACAAGATTACCAGTTTTCATGCAACGTTAGTTTACTATATGTACAATTTTAATTTTTTTACGATGCTTGATAAATTTTAATATTTTTGACACAAATCTGTTTCCATAGATGTCCAAGCTGATCTTCAAACTGTTAGCATGAGGCTAACTTGTTGCTACTGTTTTCAAAGCTCATTTTGTTTGTTGAAGAAATTCGTCTGTGATAAGTTCTATGTGCCCTATTCTCTCTCTATAACCTCCACTCAGAATAACATAAAATCATTGCTAATGCGCGTTCAGAACAAGCTCTGCCGTAAGCTCCACCCCCACACTGTGATTGGACAGTGATTTCTTTTTTGTTGTGGCACTGATAAGACAACTGCTTCAGAAAAAGAAATGACAGGGCTTTGCATTTAATTTAGGCACTCTGTGCTGCCCCCTGCTGGACAACATGAAATGAAAAACCCCTGATCTTTTCTTTTCACCTTTTCTTTTGCTGTGATTTGATTTTAAAGTGGCATGAAAAATTCATGTCACAATGAAAAACAATTAATTCAATCATTCCAACAAAACAAATAAACAATTTGCACTATATCATGTTTTTCACTTAATTATGACACATTTAATGCGTGTAAATACAAATGAAAACATGTATTTCACAAATGTGTATTATATTTCACTCTGTTTTTTTATTTTAATTGTGTCCCTTATAATCTCCCATACTGAGATCGTAACTGCAAGACCATGACGAGGTTCTGCTCCTCACTCACATAAACCAATAAGTCTCCCTGAGGTGGTGGTGACCTCTGACCTGTGTGTCCAGCAGGTTGAAGTAGTCCATGAATTCCTCCATGCCTCCCTGGCTGTGAACCTCCGGCTGACTACACTGTGGACACACCAGCTGCTCGATGCTCTTCTCCTTTATGGCTGAGGAGAAGAAGACTTTAAAACAGCTCTCACACAGAAAACAGGAGCAGTGAGTCATGGTGATGATCTGATGAAGAGGAAGAGGAGGAGGAGGAGGAGAAGAAGAAGAAGAAAAGAAGTGCTACATTAAAACCCACACAGAAACAGTATACTGCTGCCCTCCTCAGCACTAACCTGATTATAAATTAGTAAATATAATAATAAATAACTATGATGACATCACCATTTAGTGATCTTAAGGTGTCTAACAGCAGCTTGAGGATCTACCTTACTGAAAGAAAACTGTTCCTGACAGATGGGACAGCTGTGGCTCAGGAACTTCAGGGCTGATGGGAGATCTTTGTTCAGCTGGACAGCCTCCAGGACATCCGCAGGGTTAAAACTCCGCCCCTCCAGGTTCAGAAGACATCGGAACATGGCTGTCTTGTCTGGAGGAAGACGAGCTGCAGCCTGAAAGACACAGAAAGAATAGGTAGAAAGTAGAGAGGAAAGCTGAGCCGTAACGCCTGGTGTGGTGAAACTGATTCAGATGGAAACTTTGGGTCATTCTTTTTAGCATGAAATGGAGTAGTAGGTGGTTGCAGCAGAGCAGAGAGCATGTTTGTCATTTAGCAGACAATCACATGGTTGTAAACAAAAGAAATGTAAAGATAATAGTTTGTGACCTGCTGGATTTAAGCAGTACAGGTACTACGGGATTAAAGTTAAAACCTACACCACCTTTTTAAGACCCAACTGGTCCTGGAGATCAGATCATTAACCAGCAGAGACCGGATAGATCAGACTGGCTCCCACATGTTACGTGATGGTTTGCATGTTTAGTGAGTTTACAGCGATCAAATTTGAGAGATCTGCTTTCAGATTAACATTCAGGAAACGTTTGGTGGATGTTTTAGTCTAACATTCAGTAATATCACGTGGAGCATCTAGCCTAACATTTAGGAAACGTTTGTTGGAGCTTCTAGTCTAACATTCAGGAAACGTTTGGTGGATGTTTTAGTCTAACATTCAGGAAATGTTTGGTGGAAGCCACAGGAACAGAATTTAGAATTGTTAGAAAAGTTTGGACCAACCAGTCCTGCAGGAATGTGTCTCACCCCTCTCCAGTCCAGTCCAGCTGCTGGTTCTGGGACAGGTCTCTGTACGCTAAGGCCCTGATCCAGTCCTGGTCCTGGTTCTAAACCTGTAACCACCACACAAACACTCAGAAATATCATCCACTCTTCACTGCTGCTACTGCCCTCTCCAGCAGAGGGCGCTGTTCACTGCTAGCTGTTTTCTGTTGGCCTAAACCGGTTCAGGGTTAGGGTTAGGTTAGGTTTTGGGTTAGGGTCTCTGTTTGTGCAGAAATCATCTGTGCAGCTACAGTAATAAAGCTGTAAGACCGATTTTATTTTGAGTCACTCCAGGATTTAATAAACTTTTAACACGAGGATTTAACCAAACTTTGACCTAAAACTGCAAGTGTTGACTGCTTTCCATTGGCCAAAATATTAGTGTGTATGGTTGTGATTGGTTGGAAGCATAAAGAAAGGTGGAGGAGCAGACTCACCTTGCTGGTGTGGGCTGACCTCGGCATCCAGCCTCAGAGCACCAATCAGCCTGCTGACGGAATCTGGAAACGCAACAAGGTGAAAAAAAAACACAGCAACTTTAAGGTAAGGTAAGGTAAGGTAAAGTTTATTTATATAGCACCTATCAAGAGCAGAGCTCACAAAGTGCTTCACAATAAAATCAAAATTAAAACAAACATATGACCAAATCAAACCAAGTCAGTTAAAAGCCTGTCTGTATAAAAACGTTTTAAGAAGCCGCTTAAAAGAGTCCATAGTTTCTGCCAGTCTTATGTTATTGGGGAGGCTGTTCCAGAGCCAAAAGCACCGTCACCCTTTGTCTTTAACTTAGACCAAGGAATGATGAGAAGCTCCTGATCAGATGATCTAAGAGTCCTTCCAGTCGAGTACGGCATCAAAAGTTCTGATATATAAGCCGGAGCCTGACTGTGAAGAGCCTTATATATAAATAACAAAATTTTGAAATCAATCCTATATTTCACAGGTAGCCAGTGTAAGGAGGCGAGAACAGGAGTGATGGACGTTCTGCAGCTGGTCCAGCATAACAGTGCAGCAGCATTCTGTACAAGCTGCAGTTTTCACTAAAGAGATCTGTTGAGACGTGAAGAGAGAATTACAATAGTCCAATCACGGCTGAAACGTGGAGATCTGAGTCTCTGCCGACCTCATCCTGAGCGGTGAATTTAAATATTAACATACATGATGAATGTGTTATGCTGTACACAACAAAACAACACGACAGAATGTGTTTGTTTGAAGCATGTCTCAAATAGACATAAATGAACTACCAGAAGGTCCAAACTCTTTATGAGCTTCAGGTCTGTGTTGTCCTGCCGCTTTGATGAATGTCTAAGAATGTCTTTCAGTGACTTCATCAGCTTCTAAGGGCTCCACACAGGATGAATGCTAACTGTATGTTAGCATATGAATGTGAACATTAAGCGAAAAACCCAAGTACAGCTGAGTCTAAGTGTGTTTTCAGATCTGATGATCGTTTTCTCTGGTCTGAACCAGGGACTTTTACAGCTCGGTTTGGTTCAGTTATGACGAGCTCAGCGCATTCTGATGCTGTCAGCATCTGACCTGAAGAGGAGGAGCTCAGGAAAGGGTTGCTGTTGTTGGAGGAGGAGGAGGAGGAGGAGGAGCACAGAGGAGGAGCAGCAGCACTGAAGTCGATCCCCAGCAGCTCTTCTGTGTACGACCCTTTCACCCGCCCCTCCTTGCCCCACTCCCATCGGCTGTCTGGAACACAGAAGGAGGAGCTTGTTAGCTTCATCACTGAGAGAGATGATTCTGCCACGTTTCTATAAAACATTTCCAAAAAAACCTCTAAAATGCAGGCCTGATGAAAACTAATGTCTCCGCTTCTGAAGTTCATTACACAAACATTCATACATTCATAACACGTAAAAAACCACTACGCACGAGAGGTTTATTCAGATTTCACATCCTGCTGCTCGTACGAACAGGAAGCAGTTTTACCTGTCAGGCCAGGTGGCTGAGGGGAGGTCAGAGGGAGGCTTCGGCTCTGCAGAGAGGCGGANAAATGGATTTATTTATTTATTTTTTTTATTAAAAGGAGGCACATACTTATCAAACCTAAATATTGCAGTTGTTTATTTTTAATAAATACAAGAAACTTTTTAGAACTAATAATTCATTTTGAAACTGTTACTATTCTGAGCTGATTAGGAGGAAAGAATAAGGATTTGTTGCATTTTATTCTCGGCTTTAAGGTCATAAAGTGTCAAAATTGTTAAATGAGGTGAATTCATTTTCTATCCGCTGAGCCAAAACATTACAACCGCCGCCTAACATGCTGCTGGTGATCTGCCGCCAAAACCGCTCCGCCTGCAACGCGTGAACTCATCCATTAGTGTATGTATGTATGTGTGTGTGTGTGTGTGTGTGTGTCTATAATATATATGTCGTAAGCAAATATTGGCAGATTCTCTCGGCTTCGGTCAGGCTCTGCTAGGTTTGGTTCTGAATTTATGACTGAAGATTTTGGTTCTGTAGCCAAACCTTTTTTAAAAAAAAAAAACAGTAAATATTTACAACATATAACCACTTTGTCATTGGATAAAATTATCCACAAACGTCTCAAAGTGGTCAGTGTTTAATGTCTGAAGATAAACTTTATTCAAATGAAATAGCTTAAAATGAGGCGTCAAGGAAGCACAACATGAAACATTTTCATGCCTTACAGTCAGGCTCTGCCACACAAGAAACTGTTGCTATGGTGACTGGTGGGCTGTAAAAACTGTTGCTATGGTGACTGGTGGGCTGTAAAAACTGTTGCTATGGTGACTGGTGGGCTGTAAAAACCTTGATCAGCCTCAAGACACTGAGAAACGCTGAGCCTTTGTTTTTTCGGACAGGACAGATTCTATCGCTGTCTGGTGTAAATGTTAGCAGATCATGTCTTCGCTGTTCTTTTTTGTCTATTTTTTGTCAATTTGTCTGTTTTTAGATTAACAACAGCTTCAGCAAGGTGACTTTCATGTACTTCTGTTTCCATGTTGTAAAGTCTATCATAAATCTGCTGCTGAATAAAAACTGCTGAAATGGAAAAGGTTTAAACTTTTAATCAAGGTATAACATGCCTATATTCATCTTTTCAAACTCCAATCCCCAAGAAGTTTTAATGAATAATCACAGATAAATAATTTAAGGAACAATTATTGATTAAGGTTGATAAGCAGACAGCATTTCCTGATTTTACCTGTACATAACTCTTACCATCAAACCTCAAACTATATTGTATTGGTGTTCAATTATTGGTAGACAAAAGAAAAATCATCTCATTGACCTTTGACCTGTCACAGATGGTGCAGCTCGCTCCAACAGAGGGGGTGAGGCTGAAATACAGGGTGTGGCATAAAGGGGTATGTCCTTCTGGAAAGCTTGCCTCATCTCTGAGAGGAGCAGAGACAGACTGGAAACGTCCTGACAGGAAAGAAAAAAAGACGTTTTATTGACAGCAGACGTCTTCACAGTCAACTCACATCCTCTGACCTGGACCTGGACCAGTCCAGCTCCCGGGTGGGTCAGGTCCACATTATGTCCACTGTAAGTGGGCCAGTTTTCAGGTCTCTGCTCTGTTTGTCATTCATTAAAATAAATAAATAAATAAAACATGCTAATACACAATGTCACGCTAAATAAGCACCGTGATATTTGAAGCTCATTCATAAACTTTTCTTACATTAATCAGCTGTTGTCCGTTTTACAGGTTTTTTTTTTATTGCTAACTAGCATCGGTCAAATGCAGCCTCAAGGGGGCACAAGC
>VXCM01007463.1:0-38312 GCA_014773175.1 Lucifuga dentata | reverse complement strand
AAAAGCTGTCTTCTCCTGGGACTCTATTCCTGGCAGAAATATACTTTTACTTCTGTGTAGCTCCATGTCTGACAGGTTAAATAAAGTTAATTTTATGAGAAAAAAAAAAAACTTAATAGACATTGTGTACACTGTAATGAATTATGAGGGACACAATTAAAATAAAAAAAAAACGGAAATATACAAATTTGTGAAATACAATACGTTTTCATTTGTATTTCATTTCTATACACATTTACTGTGTCATAATTAAGTGAAAAACATATGGTATAGTGCAAACTCTTTTTCTTTTATTTGAATGATTGAATTAATTGCTTTTCATTATGACATGAATTTTTCATGCCACATTANGTGCAAACTCTTTTTCTTTTATTTGAATGATTGAATTAATTGCTTTTCATTATGACATGAATTTTTCATGCCACATTACAATCAAATCACAGGATATGAAAAGAAAAGATCTGGTGTTTTTCATTTCACTGTTTTTCAGCAGGGGGCAGCATAGACGTGCCTAAATTAAATGCAAATCTCTGTCATTTCATTTTCTGAAGCCGCTGCGTGCCAGAAGAAAACACTGTTCAATCACAGCGTGGGGGCGGAGCTTAAGCCATAGCTTGTTCTGAAAGTGTATTAGAAGGTGACAGTGATCCTGTCGGGTCAGGAAAGAAAAAAGGATGAGATTGCAGCTCCGTTGCAACAAGTGGAAGAACATATAGTTAGCCATGATTTGACACTGTAGAGGTTTGCAGTTTCTGGTTCTGCAATCTGCATTTGTAAGTACCTGATTATGGAGGTGACAAGAATGTGTATGTAAGACTAGCCTGGTTGATCAGACTGATAATGTCCCTTCATGTCCAGCTGCATCTTCAAGTTGTTAGTGTGAGACAAACTTGTTTGTGCTGTTTGAAAAGCTTGTTTTTTTGTTAAAGAAATTTGTCTATGATAAGTTCTATATCCCCCATTTTCTCTATAACCACTCCACTTGGAATAATATAAAATCCTTGCTAATGCATGTTCAGAACAAGCTCCACCCCCACACTGCTATTGGACAGTGATTTCTTTTTCATTGTGGCACTGATAACGCAGCGGCCGCACAAAAAGAAATGAGAGGGATGCTGGTNGATTTCTTTTTCATTGTGGCACTGATAACGCAGCGGCCGCACAAAAAGAAATGAGAGGGATGCTGGTGACCAGCATAAAATGTTGTGTTTTGAAGCTGGTCACCAGCATGGGATGCTGGGATGCTGTTGACCAGCATGGGATGCTGGTACGCTGGTCACCAGCATGGGATGCTGGGATGCTGGTGACCAGCTTCAAAACACAACATTTTATGCTGGTATGCTGGTGACCAGCTATGCTGGTCTATGCTGGTTTTTTCAGCAGGCCCTCAGCTGAGNTATGCTGGTATGCTGGTGACCAGCTATGCTGGTCTATGCTGGTTTTTTCAGCAGGCCCTCAGCTGAGAATCTGTAGCGTTCATAGAGAACATCCTCATAAAAAGCCTACGGATCTATTCTGTCTCTAAACTCTCTCTCTCTCGCTCTCTCTCTCTCTCTCTCTCTCTCTCTCTCTCTGTCTCTCTCTCTGTCTCTCTCTCTGTCTCTCTCTGTCTCTCTCTCTCTCTCTCTCCAAAGTGAACCTCGCACAATTCCAGCACCCAAATCAATGTGATATGGAAAGAATGGTGACGCCATTTCCAAAAGAGTTGAAAGGGTGGCGCTTTTTAGTCGATTTCAAGCCGAAACTCTGAACATAACCTGGTTTGACCAGGTTATGTTTGCAGCATGAGTTGCCATGGTGATCCAGCCAGGTTAAAAGAGAGCCACCTTCCTGGTACTGAAAACCCTGGCTTTGGGCTTAACATACCTCCCTAACCCACTGATCTTGCTTTGTGGTACAGCCCTCTGGTGTTGAATTGTTGTTGAATTGGTGTTGAATACTAATTAACACTATCCATGGAAAATAGCTTAAATCATACCTTATAATGAGATTTTTCCTGACAAAACATTTTATTTAGCACATTTTGCAGAGGCCAGTAAGGCTAACGTAATCAGCTGCTGAAATAAATATCATGTTTACCGGTACCGGTGTTAGAATCATTTCTTGGTTAATTATCAAATGTTTAAAATATTTAATTTGGGAAAAGTGAAATCAAATAAGTTATTGGTTTAATACGCTGACTGATCAGAGCTGGCTCCGTGAAGTGTCGCTATGATCCGCTATGGTACCGGCTCCATCACAGAGGCTCTATAGACGCTCAGCTGGAGGAACGGGGCAGTGGTATAGTTATTTACCTCACCTCACGTCATGTTTTGTTGTTTTGATTTTGAAAATAAATAATCCATGAAAAGAACAAGAGCGCGATGTTATTATTCCGGTGTGCGTCAGGAAGAGAAGCCCCGTTAAAGCTATTTTAAAACGGCCATGACCCGTACATGGATTATCTTCAGAAAATCAGAGGAATGCTATGACAATACTCTGGAAAACAGGTAATTTACTAAACTAGTAAATTGATGGAACAACATCAGGAGGTCGGCTGAGGGAATTCCAAAATTTCGTATGGAGGAATGTTCCAGCACATAGACTGACCCACATTGACTCAGGTACAGGATAATTACTGAAAACATGTAACGGGTGAGATTCTTAACAAAAAGTCACCATAATTACACAGCTAAATATGCTAAATAAGCACTATGATAATTAAAGCACATTTGTAAAGCTTTCTTTACCTTCATCACTGCATCGTTGGCGATTCAGAAGAGGAGTCCGGAAAACTTAAAGTCAGCTAATGTTTACATAATCAGCTGCTTACCGGTATGTGGATTATTTTCAGAAAATCACAGGAATTCTATGACAATACCCAGAAAAAAAGGTAGGCTAATTNATTATTTTCAGAAAATCACAGGAATTCTATGACAATACCCAGAAAAAAAGGTAGGCTAATTTGCTAACCAAATTAATTGATGGAGCAATTGATGGGGGGGGTCAGCTTATATAGGGGTGTCTATAAAAAGCTAAATTTGCAGGTCGGCTTATAGTCGAGCATATATGGTATATATTTTTTCTATATATTTATTCTGCTTTTTCTGTATATTTTCTGTATTTCCAGTGCATTATATCATGGTAGTTGGGCTTGTTATGACTGATTGTTGTTGGATTTCACCTGTGACCTTAGGGCTATATAAACCTCACCCACTGTCTGTTACATTATGCTGAAGATGGCTTTGTGCTGAAACGCGTCCTTATCCGACTGCCCCAGTTTTAAGATTAAAACTTTAAGAGCAGTAAGTATAGCGGTGTTGATGATTCCACTTGTCATTATTATTATAAATATGATTATTGTTTTTTTTTTTTTAGAAGTAATCAATTTTAACGTATTGTTGGGATCACTCTATCTTCTGTTTACATTACATGGCTGTTGCATACTGGTTCCCATAGTGATACTTTGTTTTCATAACGCATGCGCAGAATGCGCATCTACAGTCTGCTGTATATTATCACAACGGTAGGTTGACCTGCAACAAGCTCCGCTAAAATAGTTAAATTTATTAATTATTTTATTTGTTATTGGGCATGTTACATATAATATGTTAAATTAATATAATATGATAATTTACTTTTTTAAGTTTGTAACAAGCAAATGTTAATTTCAATTTGTTATTACAATGTTAACATCTACATTTATTTTGGCTTAAATAAAGGTATAATTGGGCAAAATCACTTCTTTTATTTCAGATTATTTTGTGGAGTTTGAGCCAGATGAGTGAATCTTGAGAGGCTTGTGATTATTTTGTTCTACCAGAATTAAACACCTGATCANGAGCCAGATGAGTGAATCTTGAGAGGCTTGTGATTATTTTGTTCTACCAGAATTAAACACCTGATCAGAAGCTGTCATCTGAGAATTATTAACACAACACAAGAGGGGAGTATGAAATCTGCTACAATGATGCCGTGACCCATTCTCCAACTAACGGTTGCTCCTAACGGTGACAAGGTCCACTTCATCAAATGCTTCAAACGTTCCGTCAATGTGTTTTACACTGGTGCTGTGAGTTTACTGTTAGCTGTAATTGTGGGTGTATGTATAGCAGTGATCATAATTAATAATTAATAATATAATAAATAGGATAAATAATAAGTTTAAGAATACATATATAAATATTTTTTTTCTTTTGGTGAATTAAATGATACATGATTGCTGAGATGCTTCAAATTTGTGGGGTACATAAGTCACATGCAACACCATATCACCCCATGGGCAATGGAAGTGCTGAAAGATTTAATCAAACTCTTGGAAATATGATCAGGACACTTCCTCCCCAAGCCAAACAAAGATGGCCCCAGTTACTAAAATCCCTCACTTTCTCCTACAACGCTACAATCCACGAAACAACAGGATATGCCCCCTTTCAATTCATGTGTGGTAGAACACCCAGACTGCCAGTTGACTTGTTTAGCTCTGTCCTCCTTGATGACCAGTTGGTGGACTATGATAATTATGTGCAGTCTCTCATACATGATTTGGCAGAGGCATTGAGAATTGCTCAGATATCTACCAGTAAACAGCAGCAGAGACAGACTGCTCTCTATAACAGGAAGTTAAAAGGTGGTCCTGTGGATGTTGGAGACAGAGTCCTGTTGGCTAATAAAGGAGAACGTGGAAAAAGGAAGTTAGCTGATCACTGGGAGAAGAACACTATTACACTGTTGTTAAGAAAAATGACAACACACACATACCTTCAGGATCAGGAATTGTGCCACAAACCAAGAGAAAGTAGTTCACAGAAATTTGGTTTTACCTGTTAACTTTCTGCCCATTCCAACTGAGTCAGAGCACAGTACTTCCTGTGTTAGTGAACTGGAGGCTGAGGACACAGACCAGTCTGTAAGGGATGAAGAGGACACCAGCTCTGTTGTAGTGTCAGAATGTACACCTGAGAACAGAACTGTATCTTGGGTTTCCCAACTCCCAAATCCCACCGAAGGTCTTCCACCTTCTTTAATTGATACTCCTGCAGTGGACAACTTGGATGTGACTGTATGTATCCATATGTATTTGTTCATACCTGGTATGTTAATTGTTTTTGGAGTCTCATGATAATCTGGTACAGGTCAACCACTTGTTGGGAAGAGTTTATTAATGGACAAGTGGAGATCAGTGNGGGGGGGGGGGGGGGATATAGCGGTGTTGATGATTCCACTTGTCATTATTATAAATATTATTGTATTTTTTTTTAGAAGTAATCAATTTTAACGTATTGTTGGGATCACTCTATCTTCTGTTTATATTACATGACTGTTGTATACTGGTTTCCATAGTGATACTTTGTTTTCATAACGCATGCGCAGAATGCGCATCTACAGTCTGCTGTATGTTATCACAACGGTAGGTTGACCTGCAACAAGCTCCGCTAAAATAGTTAAATTTATTAATTATTTTATTTGTTATTGGGCATGTTACATATAATATGTTAAATTAATATAATATGATATTTTACTTTTGTTTTAAGTTTATGTAACTTGAGCAAATGTTAATTTCAATTTGTTATTACAACGTTAACAACTACATTTATTTTGGCTTAACTAAAGGTATAATTGGGCAAAATCATTTCTTTTATTTCAGATAATTTTGTGGAGCTTGAGCCAGATGAGTGAATCTTGAGAGGCTTGTGATTATTTGGTTCTACCAGGTATTTATTGGATCGTTTTATTTATTGTATTTATTGTATCATTTTACTTATTGTATTTATTGTATCATTTTGTTACATGCGCATCCTACAGTCTGCTGTATGTTATCACAACGATAATTTTGTGGACTTGAGCCAGATGAGTGAATCTTGAGAGGCTTGTGATTATTTTGTTCTATCAGAATTAAACACCTGATCAGAAGCTGTGTCATCGGAGAATTATTAACACAACGCAAGAGGGGAGTATGAAATCCACTACATAAGCCATGAGTGCTGGTGTTACTTTTGATTCATGAGAACCTCTAACAGCCTGCTCACGACCTCCGTGAGCAGGCTCAAAAGTGCTGAATGTGTGAGGGGGGCCAAAGAGCACTGAAATAATCATCAATGGAAGTTGGACAGTATGGGCATGTATTGTGTTGTGTGAAACCCACAAAAAGTGGTAAAGTTTGTGAGTTAAGTGTGTTTTATGAATAACCTTGTATTGAATTAGCTGAATTTTACTGTTACAGGACATGGAGTATATGTTGTTACAGACTGTTTGCTTGTTGATGTTGTGGTCAGTGCCAATGTCAGTCATCCATTTTTGAGATGGAGCTGCTGTTGATCTGTGGGGATATTAATAATTTATGTATTTGTGACAATAATTTCTTTGTCTTTAGGATGAAGGGGAGAGTTGTATTTGTTCAGAGTTGTGGGGCTGATTGTTTTTGTTATAACTTCTTTTAATTGTATGTATTGAAAATGAGCATTGCTGGGTATTGTGTATTTTAACTGAATAAGGTCAAAGGTTATGAATAAGACATCATGATATAGATAGCCCAGGCTGGTTACTCCTTTCTGACTCCATGTTTAAAAATGAATGGTTTTATTGTTGATTAGAAACACTGGGTTGTGCCATAGCGGTGTGCAACATGACGGTTCCAGACTGTAGCGTAACATATTATGCTTTCCACTAGGCATGAAGGGTGGTATTGATGCTGTTTTTATAACTAGGAGGAATTTTTATCTTTTTGTCAATGAACGGGAGGTATTTAATATCTAATTCTTGGCCCAAGTCATTTTCTGTTTGTAGCCAGGGTGGGTTTGAGTTGTGGATTCAATAATATACATAGATTAACTGCTGAGAAAGAAAATAGAAAAGGAAGTTTGGGATACCAAGACCTCCAAATTGTTTAAGCTTTTGGAGGTTGGATAGTTTTATTCAAGGTTTTTGGCTCTTCCAGTAAAAGTTAGTAGTTGCACTGTCGAGAGAGGAGAACCAGCCTGGGGATGGAGTTATCAGGACCATAAAAAAACAGTAGTTGATTTTTGGGAGTATGTTCATTTTTATGGTAGACATACGGCCAAGTAGGGATAAAGGTATTTTTTTTCCATCTTTTCAGGGTATTCTGTATTTCTTGCAAAAGGGGAGCATGGTTGAGCTTGAACAGACCATTCAGCTCTTAGTTCTGTGGTTTCTGCCTTGTATTTAGCAATCACAGCTCTTAGCTCTTTAACTTCAGAGTAAACAGAGTCTAGGTCTAACTTACTCAGTTTATCGAGATGTTTTCATTTATCTTGCACGAGCATTATGATGTTGTGGTCCTTGTCAGTTAAGTCTGGTGATTGAAGAAGTTCCTAGCTTGAGAGGCTCTTTTGGAGTATGGAGGCTGGTTGCTCAGTGTTTCTATAGCAGTGAATGTAGCGGGACTTGGGGTGCTGGTTTGTAGTGGATAAGTGTTGGATACTGTAGTGGGCTCCATCCTTCTGTGTCAATAACGCTTCAGGAGTTGTGGGAGCAAAAGCAATCCAAAAGAAGAGTTGTCCTGATCAAAAGATGAGAGAGATTCTGTTGTAGCAGACTTCAGTTTGTTTTTCAAAGTACAATAATCCCAAAGTTTTCAGCTAGCAAAGTTCATCAGGCTAACTCCATTGCCACAACACGTCACCTCAATGTGACATCATCAGCTCTCGACCTCCTCCAATCCAGCAACTGTCGCTTTGTTGGCATGTCTGATTCCAATGAGTTAACAGCTTGATCAGACAGTATGTTGCTCCATTGTATCGTGCTCTCCATGGATGGTCTCTATTATGCACAGGATTGCCTCTTGTTATATAATAGATAATAGATCCCTGGGGACAGAGTGGCTGTGAGGATGGCAAGATTGTGTTATGTGACGCAGCAGCAGAGAACTTTCTAGGCTCTGTGTAGGGGAGGAGCTCTGTGTGTGGCTGGCCTATCACAGAATGATGTGGACACAGCTACCCAATGAGGAGTTTACTTCAACACGAGTATGGATATTCACATATTTTACTTGGCTGGTACTTGTGTTTGTAAAAAGTACATTATCCATACTGGATACTCGTTTCATCCGAGTATTTGGCTCATCCCTAATGCATATATTTTTGTTGGAAAACCAAAAAGCCAAACATTAGGACTTTTTTTATTGTCTCAAAGTACAAAACAGAGATAATATGTGTAGCAGTAAGTCGTCTCCCAATAAAAGAACAGAGCCGCTGAGCTGACAAAAGGAGAAATCTGTCTGACGTGCTGTGATACAACAAAAACACATTTCCAGTAGTGGCATTTCAAACATTTTTTCAGATTAGTCACACATGCTGGCATGGTGATGAGACTTGAACTTACAACATATCTGAAGTGCAGAATGCACAATGTGGAGTGCAGTGTGGTGATGTGACATGCAGTCAACAGAAAGTGAGGGCTCCCTACTCTTCATTCAAAACCAGCAGGCAAGTGAATCATGCAGGTGAATCATGCACATGTAGAATCCCCATTTCCGCCAATCCCAGTGACACACCTCCAGACACCCCCACACACACAGAATTACTATAAATGCAGTAACCTCAACACAAACTTCATACTTTGCTCCTACAGTGTATTTTATGCACTGTATGCATTGGGCTGATAACACAGTGATTGTGAAATAAAAACCTTTTCTATACAATCTTGACCAAAAATTGATGCATACCTTTCTCCATGTTGAATATGGTGTGATAATGCCGTATGTTCCTCCTGTTTTTCAGCTTGCTACTATAAAGAGTGAGTCTCGTCTGAAGCATCTTCTCCAAAGATTACCCAGTTACTGCCCAGAATCTCTGGTGAGTCACTTCCTTGTATGTAAAAGCACTGGTTGTACATTTGCTTTGCATTTACTCGAACAGACAACTCACTTGTTGAAGTCATCATTTGTTCAAAATCTTTTGATACATGTGTTTGAGAAATCACTCCATGGAGCCTAGAAAAGTGGCTTTGAAAGTATTTTGGCAGTGAAGAGCCGCTTTGTTTCACCTGGGAATTAGGCTCAGATGCAGACAAGACAGACTCAGGACCTGAAAAGAGGTAATGTTTTGAAAACGGCTTACAGGCAGTAAAATAAAAAAAACAAGGCAAAGACAGAGTCACAAGGAAAAAGTGAAAAAAAAAAACAGGTTAGTAAACAGAATCTAGTCAAACATAAAAGGGCAAAAACAAGGGAACCTAAACAACACCTGTGAAGAATCACTACAGACTTGCACGAGAAAACATTAGCATGACTGCTGGATAGGAGATCCAACTAGACAATGCAGATAAGAAAGAGTACAAACACACAGCTTAAATACACAAGACGTGATTACAAAAATTATATTATAAAAATAAACTATATTATAAAAATAGAAACCCATGCAAACATTCCCATGTTTGCATGGGTTCTCCACACAGAACATCTCTTTCTGATTGAATGAGGCTTCAGGTTTCTCTTTGTGGACATTTTCGGGGGGNTGGGGGGGTCCGCATACCTCCATACTTCCATACTTCTGTGTCAGCTGTTGTTGCCTGATGTTACAGTTAGCTTGTGTAATCATTATAATGGGTTGTGGGGTCGCTTCCTTTTATTTTCAATACGCTGAGAGACAAACTGAGCTGAAATCTCATAAAGTGAGAAACTAGCATCTCATACATAATAACATCATACACATTTATAAAGAGAAAACTGCACCCTGAACTCACTTGTATCCATTAGCAGAGTATCAGTGTCAGTATCAGTATCAGTTTAATAGACACTACAATCAGTTTTTGGCTTTAAGCTTCTTGATTTGGGGAAATTTTTCATTTGTAAAAAACAGCAAGGAAACATAACAGCTGAACAAGGCATCTATTAGTATCAGTCAGTTAACACTGATCATGTGCTTAGCTATATATCATTAATATTTACTACTGACAGCAGAGCTTTGGATGTACAAGTAGAGGGGCAGCAGCACACAGATGCAGTGTGTTTAGCCATGTTTTAGTGAAATAAACTAATTTTGAGGATTGATATTTTTATGTGATCAACTTTTTTAAATAAAAGGGTCATCAGGATTTTCCATTTCATATGATCACAGAGACCCACCCTCCCTAATACATACTATATATTGCCAATTTCTTGACTTGATTGTATCACGGTCTGGCTCAAGAAGTGAGGACCCAAATGCAGACTCATATAGGCAAACATGACATGAAGAGTGTTTAATGAAGAAGTGCAGGCAAAATACAGGGCAGGTACTGCAGAGGTACTGGAGCGGCGCTGGAGGAGGGACCTGTTGGTTGACTTTGAGGACGGCAGCTGGAACTTCAGGAATGGAGACTGGCTGAGGAGGGATAGCTGCTGAGGTTGCTGATGGCTTGACCTTTACTGGAGTATCCAGCTGAAAATCAGCCTGGAATTAAGCTGGCTGCAGTACACCCTAGGACCCATCCCACCTAGAGTATGCCATCTCATGAGCAAATTCCTTGTCCTTTACCCAAATTCTCCACAAAGTAAAGAGAAAATTGGGCTTCTTATTGACAAAACATTCCATTGGGACACCCAAGTTCTTCCATGAAAACTCAAGCCCCCCCCCCCCCNCCCCCCCCCCCAACAAAAATGCTGCCAAAGGAGTCTGCTGCGTCCATATTGGCCAGATAGTACTCTGGTTTGGCTCTTTGGGAGTGAGGATCCACCAAATGCAGACTCATACAGACAAACTTGGAATTAATAGTCTTTAATGAAGACGTGCAGGCAAAATACAGGGCAGGTGGAGGGGCAGGATAAACTTACAGAGTTTCAGGTTGACAGGCAAACTCACAAAAATCAGAGAACAGAAGAAGACCAGGATGCTGGCAAAAACCACTGGCAGGAAAAAACAGGAACAAGAACAGAAAACTGGCAAAAACTAGAAACTAGACAAGAAAGAGGACTACTGAAGAAAAACCAAAACCATGGCAAGACGCTTGGTAAAAACACACATGAAAACAAGACAATCTGGCAATGAACAAAGGAAAGGGACCGGTATATATAGGCAATGAGTGGTTCCAAAAGGAGAGGAGTGAGCGTATGTGTGGAGGTCAGGTGACTGGCAGTGGAAGGGAGCAAGCAACAAATGAAGTCAACAGAACAGGGAAGAACAAAGATGATGACAAGTGGACAAAACATGAATTGCAGATTCATGACAGTCTGACTGCATTCTGACTGTTATTAATATATTGATGTAATATTGTCTGGTATTTTCTTCTTGTTTGAGAGATGTCATTGAGCAGCAGGACCCCATTTGTTGGAAACAACAGGATGTACAAGAAATGATAAACCTTCTGCAGTTTGGTGTAATGAATTTCACTAAACATGGTATTTGAAAGAAACACAAAAATTATTTATGATATAACAAAGCTCATGGAACATAGTTACAGTTTGTTGTGACAGGTATTAGTGAGAACTTATTTTGTATTTTTGAAGTGATGTTTGACACGAAGCTGACATTGTCTTCTGTCTTTTAGAATGAACTGTGGATGTGCATCAACTCTACACTTCCAGGTAGGAGAGGAGTGAGTGCTGATGGAGTGCAAAATTTAAGAGGTTATCTGCTCAACTTAGTATTAAATTTACCAATTGATATTATGTAAATTCAGACTATTCAGGGAATAAAGTTGGGGTTTTTTTGGGGTTTTTTGTTTTTTTTTCTTTTTTTGTTTTTTACAAACTAGGTCTTATCTTTGGCCAGTCACAAAAAACCCGAACTTGATCCTTCGTTACCAGAAAACTATAGGCCTATTTCTAAGTTGCCTTTCTTAAGATTCTGGAAAAGGTTGTTGCTATGCAGTTTACATGTCCATATTCATGTTCAAATCAGTCATAATATAACATGTTCTAATCAGTCATAACATAACATGTTATAATCACTCATAATATAACATGTTATAATCACTCAGCATAACATGTTCTGATCAGTCAGCATTATATGTTATAATCACTCATAGCATAAACAAGTGCTGTAGTTCTAATTGTGTGTTCCAAAGTTCTTATTTGTTTCCACATTTCCCTCACTTGTGTCTTTTCCTCGCATCTTAGTCCCGCCTACTGAAGAAGCTAGAACAGAGGAGCTGAGAAGCTACGATTTAAGAGAAATGAAACATTGTCACTCCTCAAGCATCATCTGAAGCGACATCGCTTACTGATGATGTCACAGCTGATTAGCTGTCAGAGTACTTGGAGCTGCTGTGTTTTAGTTTCTACCAGAGATGGAGACTCGAGTTTGAAACTCGGACTTGAGTCACACTTAGTTGCTCCTAAATTGACTTCTGACTTGAACTTGCAGCTCGTCCTTTTTGGACTCGGACTTGACTCGGACTAGTTGAAAACGACTTGTGCAGATTAAGAATCTTTGAGATGCTGTGGACATTTCTACAGAAATGAAACTCTGAGTTTTACAACCGATCCCTAAACACATCCAGATCCGCAGCTGTTTGCACAGTTGCTTAGCACTGGGGAGATGTGACGTTAGCGGTGTCTCTGGCAGCATGGACTTCTCATTGGGAAAACGTAGAATCCTACAGGGATTACAAGTCCCTGGAGCTGAACAGAAGAAGTGCCTCTTGTGAACAGTGTGGGGAAACCATAAAAGACACCGGGACAACAACATCCAACTTTATAAAACACTTGAAAACTCACCTGGACAGGTCAGTGCTGTAGCTAGCCTCAGTCCAGTTTCTGCTGACTGTCATCAGATGCATTGATTAGAATTATTTTCCTCAGCAACAATATTTTTGATGCAGGTTTGGTTGAAAAGAGAGTCTTGTTTATCAATGTATGTTAACATTTGTGTGTAACCATACCTAAATACTGCCAAAACTTTCACACAGCCAAATTCAGCCCACTTTTATCCAAGAAGCTTGAAAGGTTAATTTATTTAACATAAAGAGCGACCAAGTGTGAGGTATTTGTATGCATTGGATCTAAATTTTATTTATTTCATTCTTCTTTTCTTTTTTTAGTTCATTTTAGTTTTAGCTTAAAAAGAGCTTCATATTTTTTTATTTATAAGAAATGTTTTTCGAACACTGTATAGCTGTTCTGCACAGAGAATGATGGTAATGGAAAAAAATAATCAAATCGTTTTTTCCTGCAACGTGTAAAGAAATCACCGTCGTACACAGGAAGCCTCTTTTTGTTGAAATCATGTCAGGAAAGGATTCCAGCTTATACAGTTCCTCATTTTTGCCAAGTTTGGACTCTTTGGACTCTGCATGTACAGCATCAGTCAGAAGTAAGTACATCCTGTCTATTAGTAGGACAAACAGAGTTTTTACTTTCTGTAGGTAATGTGTAGGTTGGAGCCATTTGGATCTGTTGAGCTTTTGTTGTAGCACATTTAACAATAACTGAAATTGGGAAAATACTTCAAACAGAATTTGTATTAACTAATATTCTACATAACATAGTTCACAGTAAGTCCACTCCTACTCAAAACAAAGCAGCATGTGTCAGTAGATGAAACGCCTTCACTACACACACTTCCTGTTTTAACACCACATCACCTGTCACCTTTTCATGCTATACACACCTGAATATTGTGATATAACGTTTGTGCAAGACACATTTTGTAACAGTCTGAAGCCACATATTAAAAATGGCTCCACGTGGGACAGAACTGTCAGAAGATTTGAAAAAAAAAAAAAAANAAAAAAAAAAAAAAAAAACTTAAAACTTTGCTAATGGCAGAAATCCTAAGGTGATCCAAAGGTTTAAAAGCACAGGTCAGAGGTCAAACAGCGAGCAGGTGCAGCTCAGAGACTCACAGAGAGCTGTTAGCATGTTGCCAAGCTAGCACTAAAGGACAGACAGACAGACAGACATGATACCTCCCACCTAGCTGAAGCTGCATCAGAGTTTCACAGCTATAATCAGGAGAACATGGACAGGTCAGAGCTCCATGGACAGACACTTCATCCAAAGCCATTACTCACGCAGTGACACAAGGAAGCCAGACGTAAGTTTGCTGCAACACAAGGACAAAGCCTGAACCTTCATAACAGCAGAGTAGAAAACATCTCTCAGAGCTCCTGATTTACTTAATTCAGTATCAAGACATTACAAGCTGTGCTGCAAACAATGGTGGAGCTACAAAATATTAACATTTTTGGTAAGGGGTATACTTACTGTGAAATTATGTTATGTAGAATATTAGTTAATATCAGTGGTGGGCTGTCAGGGCCAGCAAGGCCTTCTCTGCTGGCCTAGAGATTGTCAGAATCATAAAATTATATTTCTTTAATTTAATATATATTTTAATTAATGCTATATGTATTTTACAAAGTTTGTTCCCATCAGTCATAATTTCATTGCTGCTCTCTCCCTCAGTTGCTGCTTCCAGTGCAGCTCATATAAATTAGAGCTTTTATCCAATCAGATTTTCCACTTGTGCTGCCTCCGGGTAAAAAAAAAAGTCTACCTGAGCCCTTCAGAATCTCCAGTGAATCCCCTCTATATTCAAGCAAATGGGATGACGTTGTAGCATATCAGTAGTATGCTACAGATAATTAATTAAGGTAAAGCAATGGTATGCAAAGTTGCAATGTTAAGATCATAATTTCAGTAACGAAATATTAATCTTATTGGACACCATCCACGGTAGAAAATTAAGGCGTTCAAACTTAATATTTTGATTATTTAATTAATATTCAGTCTCAGATCTTAAATTAATATTTGGGCTCAAATCTGAAAAGGGTTAATTCTTTACTCATTCAGTGATTTCTTCTCCTAACTGAAACAGGCAAACAAAGTAGCGCAGGTTAACATTTATTTACAGATGAGAACTAGAATAATATACAGATGAGGTAGGTATTATATGAAGTATGAAAAACCAAGCTTGACAACGGAAAACTGGTGGAGTTTCAAAATAAAATCCCTAACGTTAACTGAGTCTAGCTTTACTTTACAGAGAGGTTAGCAAGAAAGATAAGGAAATAGGAAATTAACGTAGTTAGGCTGCATCACTTTAACATAGGCAAAACCAAGATCTTACGTTGGGCCTGATCACTCCAATGGTGTGGAAAGGTCGGCTCACCAATCTTCTGACGCATCCAGCATGGGTCATGTCTTGGCTGAAGTCATCACATGGTGCGCGCAGGCAGTCCTCCAGATTTGGGTGTCGGATCCACAGCGGGCAGGCCACGGGTCCGGACAAACGAGTCTTCCTTTGGAGCCGAGTCAGCGCACCTCTCGACGAGCAGCTGGAGCTGGGAGCTGGACTTAGGGTCGAACCGAGTTGCAGTGCTGGAGTTTACCCAACGTGATCAGTAGAGCCGAGACACATGATGGCGCAGCACTACAGTGAGCTAACTGTAATTAAAACTGAATAGCTTTGGATGAAATCACTATTCAGGCACAAACTTCTTAGAGCAGCTAATAAAATTACTTGAGATTACTTTAAAATAAAGAACCGCAAGCTGGAGTTTTAGCAGCGTGGTGAAGAAAGGAGAGGAGGAAAGAAGAGAAGCCGCCACGTGGCCTGTAGAGAGGAAGGCCAAGAGAGGCCGGAGAGGTCCTGGAGCGAAAGAGAGAGCAGCAAAAGAGTGCTGGAACAAAAGAGAGGTCCCGGAGCGAAAAGAGTCCAGGAGCGAAAGAGCAGCTGGAACCAAGAGACAAAGAGAGAAAGAGATCGGACAATGGCGGAGTGGGTTTTTAAACGAGAGCCCTTCACGCATTGTAGAAACACGCCCATGCTTTGTCCTTATAGGAGCTTTTTCGATGATGTCATGAAGGCGGGCAGCAACCTGGAGCAGCTTAATCTCTGTGATATTACAGAAACATAATTTATATTAAATCCACTCATTTCCCATTGTCAAAGCATGCTACATAGAATTTTCACATAGTAAACTCACAGTATGACATGCTTACACAAGTAAAACCATGTTACACAAATAAATCATCCCTTTTGTTGTCTAATAGGAATTTATCACAAAATCTAAACATCTAAAATCTAAAACACTCTATTATGAAATCTGATGATCTTTACTTAACTAAATCTATTTCTACATCAATACAAGTATTCTAAACATTACAAAGATAAAACAAAAGCTTGGATTGTTGTAGATTGTTAAAACAGATTTTGTGTGAACTTAAAGGACCATAAAATGACAGTTGATGTAATTTTATGTTCTGTGATTTCAGAAGTATGTTGGAGAAATGTAACACATATAAAACTAAATCCTTTAAATAAACACAAATACAAATACAACAAAGCATGTAGTATTGAAAATGAATTTCAATATCTGAACATAGTTTTAAGGTACTCGAGAGAGTTGGCAACTCATTTATTTCATGACTCTAAATAAATTCAGATATCTTCTTGTTTCCTGAATAGATTCTGAATTAAGAGTCTTGTTTGGTGTAGTGAGATCAGTTCTTTAATTCTGTGAAGTCCTTGGCTCGCAGACAATCTGGAGCCACTTTGGTGGAGTCTGTGAGATGATCAAATGAGTGGCCATTTGTGTTCTTGTCTTTATGGCAGGGGAGCTTTAAAGATCAAAGTGTTACCAAGTCCCTCTAAGGTGATAACGTCTGGTTACCATGGCGTTTGAGAGGTCAGAGAAATTTAGAAATTCTGTTTCGTTGTCCTACAGTATCTGTTCTGCAGGCTTTACGACTGAATGGGGAAGAATCACAGCAGGGATCTTGAGGAGTTCCTGGGTGTGTGCATTTGAAACCCTGGAAGAGTGGGGATAGAATGTGTATTGTGTCTGTGTGAGAAGAGCAGTTAGGTGTCTGTGAAGAGGGAAGGTGATGTATGCGTGGCTTCAGCAGGCCTCCACGCAGATGCAGTCTGAAAACTGATTATTTCATCCCAGAAGAACATAATCATAGATTTATCAAACTGCAGTTGTTCCAGTAATGCTACAACGTTGTTGACTGTCATATTCTTTAACCAATCAGTTTTCAAGTTTGCCATATTGGACACATTCTTTTACACGTCAGGGCCTTCTAGCTGGCCTTGGCTTCCGTCATTGGAGGGCCAGTTTGTGGAGAGCACCCTGCCAGAAATTCATCAGAAGAAGAAGAGGGTTAGCTAACTGAAGTAAAACTAGCTAGCACGTAACATAGCATTATCTAATGTTTATTTAAACTTTTTTTCCTTGACCTTTAGATTTTTAGATGTAGTGCTTTAGATTTTTTTGTTTAGATTTTTATTTAGCCTTGTTTTTTAACGTGCAATGGCTGAAGGAGGAGAAGAAATGGATTTACTGGCAATGCTTTTTTCANCCTTGTTTTTTAACGTGCAATGGCTGAAGGAGGAGAAGAAATGGATTTACTGGCAATGCTTTTTTCACGTTTTGGAACTGAAATGCAGCGATGTGCAACCATGTCGTTAAACTCTTTATAAAGACAGAAAGGAGGATGGACTTTGTCTTCAGATGATGAGCAGCTTTGGTAAGTTTGATGGATTTTTATGTGGCTGGAATCTGTGGAGAAGCCTGTTGAATCTGATTGTGTTATTTGTGTTTTACAGCATTTTTGCTTGCTTGCTGGTCGTATGAGTAAATGTGATGGTTGTTGTGAGTTTGTTATTGTTTTTTTGGTAATGACACTGATTTGGGTTATGCAATGTCTATTTGTGATGCAACATCCTGTCATAATGCGTTATAATGCTATGTCCTTGATGCTTTCAGTCATACATGTCACTGCAGAGACATGAATTCATATCTCTGCATTTAGTGTATTGTAACTCTCAGGTGTTGAGTCTCGTGCTAAATCACTTTATTCCACTTAATAAAGGTTACTGTCACTGTGAATATGGGCTGGTTATGTCGAATAACAACAGCCTGTAGTCCTAGTGTCATGCTGAAATTATTTGAAGGTGGTTTAATTGTGGGAGGATAGCACTGAAGGCCTAGGTATAAAATACATGGTCCGCCACTGGTTAATACAAATTCTGTTTTGAAGTGTTTTTCCAATTTCAGTTATTGTTAAATGTGCGACAACAAAGGCTCAACAGAAATGGCTATCCAATCTAGACATTACCTACAGAAAGTAAAACTGATTTTCTTCCTAACAGACAGGATGTAATTACTTCTGACTGATACTGTAACTGTTGGCACTAATTGAAGTTAAAATGTTCTGCTCATGGAATGCCCTTGTCATCTTATTTCTGAGAAATTATTAGTTTTAAGATCTGCATAAGAAATGCTTAGGTTCTTACAAAAAGTTTGTTTCAGAGGCATTTTGGTTTTAAATGAGATACATAACGTTGAAAATGTATATAAGCCTGAGGAACTTTAAGGCAGTTTTTGAACTGTTTAAGTGAAAAATAAATTTTTTGATTGAAATTGAATTGTTAACCGAGATTTTTCTTCATTTAAAATGTAACTATTTTGTAAGTAAGTCTAAGACCTAATGGTGGTTCTTATTTAGTTCTAGAAGACGAAGTTTTAGTTCTTTAGTTCTTATCAGTTACTAGAAAAAAAAATACAGGCCATTCATTTTTTCGATAAACACTAATGTCAAATTGGAACTGTCATGGAGACTTGAGACTTGACTTATAAATTAAAATAATAATAAAATAATATAAATAATAATAAAATAAATAAATAATAAAAACTAACTTAAAATAATAAAATATTGATTATTGATTATTACTGTAATAATGAACATGAACAGTTTGACAAACATGCAGAACAATCTGACTTTCTAACCTACAGATCATCACATTTCTAAGTGTGTTTCACTGCTCAGAGAGTTAAAATATAACGTTTGTCAGCATTATGAATTTTAACGAACGGGACGTTTTATTAAACATGTCAGAGGATTTTGTTGCTGCGTGTTGTTTTATTGTTTTATGATTCTTTATCATTCAGAGCTGCATAAACACACATCCAGTCATTTTAATCAGATGATCAAGCAGACTAAATCACACATCAATACTCAGAGTCATTTTACACTTGAGATGTTGCTGTTATTTTTCCGTTCGCATGTTTGATGAAACTCATGATGAGGTCATACTAAGATGTGTGTCGGTGTATCAGATCAGCTGTAGCAGATCTGTCCAATCAGAAACACATTTCCAGTAAAGGGGCGTGTCTGTCAGGTAACAGACTTCCTGTAGGAGCGTCTCATGTTTCCTTACTCATGTCTCCCTGATGAAGCTCCTCTATCCTCAGAGAGAAATAAGCGTTTTGGAATGTCCTTAAAAATGGAGGACCAGATTGGTTTCTGGGTCACACAAGGATCGAGGATCGATCAGATAAGAACTTTGGAACTAAGTCTTCTGTGATACCTGGCGGTGGAATGATTTAACCAACTTTGACCTTATGAATCCCTCTTGGTTTTTAAAAAAGCCTGAAGACGTGCAGGTCTTCAGAAAATGTATTTAAAAAATAATATCCTGACTTTATGCATCTGTTACAGGAATAATAGCTGTATTTACAAAACTACTGCTGCGTTCGACAGACCTGGGAAGTCGAATTTTTCCCAGTTGGAAGCTCCAACTTCCAACCTCAAACTGTTCCAGCCAAATATAATCAAAAAAGCATAGCTGAACACCAATAAATACTGTAAAATTAATTAAAACTTTGTAATAAATGCTAACTAAAGTAAAGTTAGGCTACAGGACTGTTTGGTTGTATTGTTTTATAATGATATTAATCACAGTGGGTATTAAACTTTGTGCAGAGAAGTAATATGAAATTATTTACACTTACATATCAATAGCAAACAGTTATTACACAAAGTATGTAGTTAATTTATAATAACTATATAATTTAATAGTTAATTTGGCGATATATTCTGACCTTTTTCTTTCAATTTCACACAAGAAAAAATACTTCATTCGCCTTTTAGCTGATCATTTCCATTCACAAAGCTCGCTTCCACGGTGCTGCCATGTTGAGTGACGTCATACTCAGTAAGTCAGGGTAGATAGTTTTGGTCCAAGTTTCCCAGCCAGAGCTCTGACTTCAAGTGCCGTTCCAGCACATTTTTCCAAGTAAGAAGTCAGAAAAATCTGAGTTCTGTCGATCCCAGCATAAGATCCATGTTGAAAAAAAAGCAGAAATTTCTTTTGGTGATTTTTTTTTTTTTTTTTTTNTTTTTTTTTTTTTTTTTTTAATCACAGGAGAAACCACTTAGGCCTCCAGCTACATTTCCTTTCTTGTGTTTATTTCAAAGTTGGGTACACTGCTCATCAAAATGTTAAAGTTACACCCTGTGATTATTGAATGTTGTTGCAATATTGTGGCTGTATGTGGCTCTTTTTAATTGTGACACTAACACAAACAAATTTACAAATTTACACTAGTCAGAACAAATTTACACTAGTCAGCCAGATGGTGGCACTGTAATAACCACTTATACATTTAGTCTTCTAACTTTGGAATTGTAAGTCATACATTCAAAGTTCTCTTTTTCCTGGATTCCTTGAATCTCCACACATCAGACCATTTAGATGATCTTTTCATCCAGACCGCTTCAAAGTGGGGGNTTCCTTGAATCTCCACACATCAGACCATTTAGATGATCTTTTCATCCAGACCGCTTCAAAGTGGGGGAGCTGCAGCTGGGGTAGGAGGCTGCGGCCTCTCCCTCCATTTATACAAACAAATAAATAAAATTATAATCTTAAAATATTTTTTATGACAAGAATANCCTCCCTCCATTTATACAAACAAATAAATAAAATTATAATCTTAAAATATTTTTTATGACAAGAATACAAAAATAAGTAATGTCCTAGTTTTTCTTTTCAATTTCAACTACATTTAGTGAACCAGGTGGCATTTTTCATCAGTCCATCATCTGACAACATCATTACCGCTTTAGGAAGATGCCGAGGTTATCATATGTTACACTAGGACGAATAAATGACATGGCTGAGGACATATCTGTTCAGTTTATGGACCAAGTGCGGGCCAGTCCCATGTGTTTCAATTGCATGAAAGCACCAATATAGACAATGCTGCATGACTGCTCATTTACATCAGATTCCTCAAAGAGGAAAACTTTGTGGAATATCTTTTTTGCAAAGCACATGAAGGTAGGGCCACTAGAAAAGACATTTTTCAGATTTAGGCGACTGGTCTCAACGTGTGGGTGTGTGCAAGGATGGAGTCGCTGCCATGACTGGCAAGCACAGCGGAGTGACAGTGATGATCAGACAGAAAGCATTTATGCAAATGCCTAATTCCATTTGCCACAACCTGCCTTTGTGAAGCAGGATTTTATACTTTGAAAGTACTGAAAACAAAGCACAGAGCACGCTGCATGTTGAAAATAATATGCATATGGCATTGACACATCTGAAGCCAAGAATAGAAAAAATGTGTAAAAGCTACCAGGCTTATCCCTCCCACCACTGAAGGTGTACACACACACATACACACACACACACACACACACACACTAATAATAATAATAATAATAAGAAGAAATGTCTGGATATTTTGAATGAATATAATTAATAATGAACATTGTGGAGAATGCAACAATTTAGGGGTCCTTGCCATGATAAAGTTTGGGAACTCCTGATTTAGACCACACCCATTTCTGCCTCATTACATTTTCCACCATGTTCTCAAATACCTTTAACAATTTTTCTCCGATGTCTCATTGTTTATAAATATTGTGAAAAGTTCAAAGCTCTTTCAGTATCTCTGGCTGACACGTGCACAAACATCATGGATTCCTGCACATTTAACTCTTGTAGCTTTCAATCGTCATTTTTTAAATATGCAGAATCTATTTCTGCATTTATCAAGCAATTTTTTAATCTAATAGACTTCAGGTTTTCAGTGCACAACCTTGAGCAATCACCAGCTGCATTTTCTCCAGGAAGTGCCTTTCTAGTTTAATGATACATTTTGATCAACATTTTTGATCTGTTCTCACATACATTCCAACAGCACTGTGCTTAAAAAAAAAAAAAAAAAAAANAAAAAAAAAAAAAAAAAAAAGAAAGAAAGAAAGAAAATCCTCTTTCTTTAGTAAAAACAAGTTTTTACTAAAGTTTTGGTAAAATAAATAGCCTTCCCCATTGTACAAACTCCATTTCATTAAAGTATAAGTCCATGACATAAGATCATGTCTATGATGTTTGTCTTATCTCTAGGTGTATCCAGGAAGTCAGATGGCTGGGTGGGGCTTGGATGCTGTGAACTTGCTATCTCAGCTGAATGCCGCGGTGAATGCAAACAGGTGAGACATTAAAGACCGAGGATAGCCTGCCTTTGTAATGACTTACCAAACAATGCTCATTAGTTTGGCCTTTGATGATTATATCAAAAAGTTAATGTCAATATTCAAATCTACTGAAATAGATTTTAATGCGGTCAAACGTGCATAGGGTACTTCTGAGTTCAACATAGAGGAATAAATTAGACTTAATGACAGTCTTACTACTTGGAAGTTAACCAAAATAATTTTTATAGTGATCTATATGCTGTGCTACTACACCATCCAGCCCTTGTAAAAAAAAAAAAAAAAATTAGTAATCCCCTGAAAACAGTTTTATATTTATACAAGTTATTGATAAATTAACCAAAAACATTAGAAAAAAAAAGAAAATATTGAAAATATATAGGCCTCATTGCCTGTGATTGCCTACCCCCAATCACTAGTTCTCTGTATTACCTGTGATTGCTAAAGGCAAATCACAGGGTATGTTCTTCATTTTTCTGGATTCTGCTTCTTCTCGCCACTTTTTAGCAGTTAGCTAGTCCCACACACTTCAACCTAAAAATACATAAAAAATTTACAGCAATTCAGACTGTTGGTGGCACCCTTGCTATGTCTTTTGGTAGCAATACGATTTATAGTTCTTGTAAAATTGCGAAAAACCTGCGATTTCTGGCCCCATAGACTAGTGGTTCTCATTCCTGGTCCTAGGGAGCCACAGCACTGCTTATTTTCCACCTCTCCCTGTTTTACCCATGCCTGATTAGCTAAATCAGGTGTGTTTAGCCAACCGAGATCTGGGAGGCTCCAACTCTTGATCACAAGAGAAAGAAGAGATGGAAAATATGTTGCACTGTGGCACCTGAGGACTCAGAATGAGGACCACTGCCATAGACAATGCATGGGAGCCACTTCAAACTTCAAGCATTTTTAGCTCTGAAACCATAAGAGCTAAAAAAAAAAAAAAAAAAAAAAAAAAAGCAGATTCAAATGTTATCCCCTATTAGCTAAAATAAAATTACACGTATTGACCTGATGGTGGCACTGTAATAACAACTTTCATGTTTTGACATAACTTTGGAACCGTAGGTCCTACATTCAAAATTATTTTTTTCCTGGATTCCTTGGATGCAGATGCATCCAGCCATATTGCATAGCATTGCGCAATAGCACTGTGCTGCCATGTTGGTTCAGTAAGGTCACCGGTAGTTAGTCTGTCAGACCAACTCGTGTGCAATTGCACCAGTGTGTCATTCTCAGCACACCGGTGGTGTGCTGAGAATTGCATCCCCACTCATGGATAATGGATCATATATGTAATCCAAGACAATATTTATTCTTTTGAATAACTTTTATCAAACAGTGATTATGGCACTTCTTAGAGGCAATAACAATAATACCTACAGGAAGTAAGTAAGTCTGTTGGGTAGCAGCGATTCAGTGCTATATTATATATGATTATTTCTGCCAAAAAATGCATCTCCTCCTTTCTCGGAGGGTTACATTCACCAAACTCACCCTGTCACATCCAAGTAGCCCCAAATGCGAGCTCTTAACTTGATTTCATTCCTTTGTCTTCAGAAAATTATTTACAGTGAGGATGCAAATCTCCGCAGAAGTGGGGATGCAGATTCGGCACAACACCGGCAGACACACACTTACACACACACACACACACACAAAGAGATATCGGATGCTTTCACAAGGAAGTAAATTATAGATGTGATGTTATATCTTACTTGTGTCATGTAAATTGCTCTGATCATCTTTTCATCTCCAGTTGCAATTCTGCAAAAAACCTGACAGCGACATTGTTTTGTTAAATATTCATATGGAGGTTAAATGAGATGTTCCCGGTTGTGTTACTACTATTGAAATTCTAAAAAAGATACTATGGACCATAGCAGCTTACTTAAAGTTCCTGGTTTATATTTTGTTTTTATAGTTCACCTGGTCCAGCCTAATGAGATTGGATAATGGCAAATATATTTTATTATCGCTTATAGCTTTTTATACACAAACTGCGTATCCCTTCACTTGTTTTTGTTTATGTTTACATTTCAGTGCGAAGTTACCTTTGTGCAAAGTTATTGTCATTTACATTTACATTATCTTTCACTCACACTCATATTTAAATGGACAACATAATGCCATGTAACAAAAGCTTCCTTTCCAATCCGATGACTCCCCTTCAATCTTCCAGACTTTTTACACCTGGATAACTGAGATCAACCTACAATAATGATGACTTATTATTATTATTTCATTACTTCAACAATAATGAAAAAAGCTGCATATTTTTTGTGTTTCTTTATTTCACAAAGTGGTGTCTATCAACAGAGGTCAGAACAATAAAGGATGGCTTTTCATTATTGTTCTTAAAGTTGTCCTATGACAAATTAATTCCCATGAGCCCTGACAAGTGTTTAATAACTCAGATATCATTGACCTGATGCAGAATTCCTTATCAAACAGATCTTGTACAGTTAGGTCAGTCTGTTTCAGGATCACCTGGAGTGCAGGTGACACCCTTAGACCCTGAAATAGCAAAGACTTTGGAACAGTCACAGTTGTGTTGTAGTACCAGAATTGGATGCTAGTGGCGCTCTTCACACCCAAGTGCGGAGTTGCCACTGGTATAGTGTCTCCTTCCTCCGCTCTCTCTCTCTCTCTCTCTCTCTCTCTCTCTCCCTCCATGACTGTGGGTTGGACGCACGTTGGCTCTCTGCTGAATCTCGATATACAATATTCTCCATGTAAGGAAGAATTCCTGTGCGGAGACAAGCCAGACCTGTGCATGTTATTATTTATTTTTCTGTATTAATAAATACACTGCAATACCTCCTACCTTTTGACTAGTCTAATGACTCTGTCATGTCTATCCGGAGGCTAGGCTAAATTGCCAGCTAGCTTCCCGGCCCAGCACGTCACACCAGGAAGGAAAATAAATCACAAGATTGTCAGCGATTAGGTCTCTGTCCCACCCAGAAAAATAAAGGCTTTACACAACCTATTATAACATAAATTACAAAGATAATATATAATGCACTTACTTTTCATAAATAAGTCTACAAAAAAAGCAACAGAATGATCCATAAGCATAAAGTGGATGAACAAATGCATGTAGCATTAGCATCCCAACTAAAGCTAGCTAGTGTTAACTGGCTAACAAGGTGTCACATACAGCTATTGAAACTTGAGAACACATAACATTATCAACAAAGAACACATGGAAACACAAATGATAGTATAATTTTTCTAACCAGTGATAAAGATCATAAACTCCAGCGGCATCAATCTTCTTGCCTGTCAGATCGACTCTTGAGATGTTATTTAGCCATCATCTCCAGTGCTCATTGGATGAGATTTTATCTGTCCTCTCTGTTTTTGTTTTTGTTTTTGTTTTTTTTGTTTTGTGTTTTGTTTTTTTGTTGTTTTTTTTTTTACAATTCTTTCTATTTGAAAGAAGCCTTTAACTTTGTCTGGAACGCAATTGTTCACACAGCCGACAACGATGCGTGTACATCAGAATCCTCTGATGTACATGCATCAAACCATTAATGCCATGCCCATTTCTGCCTGACTACATTTTCAGCAATTTTGACTTTTAAACATATCTTTAAAAACAATACAATACATAAACAATTAATACATAAACATCAAAGGAAAATTTTATACATTTCAGATATTCAGCTTCTGTTCAGCAATAGCTTTGGTGCATTGCAATCATGGGTTTCTTTCTCCTTTCCTTTCTTTCTCCTTTCCTACTTTCTCCAGAAAATGGATAGACTATGTTTTGTTGATTGGTTGAAAAAAATAATACTTTTTAAATATATCACTGAAAAACTTGAAACTTGATTCTAACCAAAAGTCATAGCACACAAGAAAAACTGGCTCAATAGATTAATGTTTGAATGGTGTATGACGCTCAAAGCGTCTAGGACTAGTTATGTAGGAGCTGAATGCAATAGGAAAAACCATTTTGACACTATAATAACCACTTTCACATTTTAGCTAATAACTTTTGAACTGTACGTCTGACATTCAGAATTCTTTTTTTTTTTTTNTTTTTTTTTTTTTCTGGATTCCTTGGACGGAAACACATCCAGCCATATAAGCCACACCCATTGCCGCCTGAGCAGATTTTCTGCCATTTTGAATTTTTACAAAAACAGGTTTTTCATAACTATCCCTACATTTGCAACTCAATTCACACAAAATTTGGCATGCACAAATTTGGACCAACACAGACAAAAATTATTATTTTGTTTGTTGAATGAGCCATGCCCTCAAATATGGCAGCAAACTGTAACAAAATGATAAGAAATATCAACAAACTATGCTGTATCTCTTGAACAAATTTCTCTTTTATTACCAAACTTGATAGACATGTTCAGACACTAATTAAAAATAGGAATTGATTGGCCTGATGGTAGTGCTGTAATAACCACTTTTACATGTTTTGGCAATAACTTTTGAAACTCTTTTGATCCCTGTACCTGTTACCTGTTTTTCCTGCCTGTTGTAAGTATCTTGACCTTGGTCTGTTTATGGGATTTGCGATTTTTCCCATTGGATTATTAGCCTGAAGATCTTTCAGCCTGCTCTGTATTTTTTTTTTCCTTGGTCATATATAAAGACTGTTTATCCACATTTGCCTGTCTGCTGCGATTTCTGCCTTTCTCGTGCAATTGAGTCCTCACCCAGTAACCACCCATGATAATCATGCTTGTAAAACTGCACTTCTCCCAGTGAACAGTGCTGATAAAACTGCCCATGAAATTTAGACCCTAACATAAAAGTGTATATCAGTTTATATTGTGCATCATAGTAAGTTGTTTAAAATGTGTGTTTGTTGTTTAAAAGGTAAAAAGGCAACATCTAAAGATTCTTCTTTTTAATTTGCCACTTTTTTTATGTATCACTGTTGATCACATTATTTTGTTATTAACTCATTCCTTTCTTTCTTTGTTCCTTTAGGCATCATCCAAAAATGACATAACAAAAATTTGCAAAAAAGATACAGAGGTAAGTCCAACAGTGTCAGAGAAATAAAGTCAATTGAGAACAATAGCTGGTAGCTAAAAATAATGTCTCTTTAGTGTCTGGTACTATATGATGCTTTCGTGGAAAATATATACAACAGGACAACCGTACCACTGACAGACAGCTGGACTTCACACATTTGCTTTTATTCATCTGTTTGTCTGTCCATCTCCGTCTCTTCATCACTCTCATTATGTGGCTCTGTCTCTCTTCTTCACAGACTCCATCTCTCTCTCGCATTTATCTCTTCATATCTTCATCACCTTCATTTTATGTCAGTTATTTACTGATCTTAGCCCTCTTTCTCAGTGACTATTCTGTTTTCTCCGTGTAATCATCACTATTACTATCTTGCTCTGTATCGTTCTCCAACTCTTCCTCATTTAAAGTCTTCAATATTTTTGTTAAAGAAGCTAAAAATATGTTTCCTTCCTTTTCATTTTCTGAAAACTGAATTTTGAAACTAATATGGATGCTGTTTGTAAAAATGCACAGCAGCCTTATTTATTTTTTATTTTTTTAAGAAAGATGTATGAAATGTTTTAATGACTCCATTTAATTTGTTTATTACCTGTTCTTACCTACCATGCCATGGCTTGGTTCAGTTGTCTCAGCTTGACCTGTTAAAAACAAGATGGCAAAGTTTGTCAAAATTAGTAAGATTTTGTTTGCCCTTCTTTGATGTCTGTTGTTGATCTATGTGTTGTGAACAGACTAAAGGACCCAAAATCAGAACTCATCTGGAAGCAGAGGTGAAGAATTTATTACAATAAGTAGTTGAATGATAAGCAGATATTGGCTGGACAGTGGCTTGCAGCAGCACACAGGCCAGAGTTCAAGCAGGAGGAAGCCGTGAGAAGGGTGAGCTGAGGCTCAGGCTGGATCGCTGACCATGAGTTGGCTGAGTGAGAGCATGGCAGGCTGAGGCTTGGCTGAGCATGAAGGGTGATCTGCACTGTTTGACACAATGAACTGGCAAGGAGTGGATGAGAAGCCGGGGTAGATATACTGCAAAGCTTGATTAGTGGATAGGCATCAGGTGGGAAGGCTGATTGAATGATCAGAAGATGATTGAAGCACCGAGCCCAGACACACAAGGAACACAAGAGCAGGAGAAACAAACACAGAAACATACAGGAAGATGGATCATGACAGTACCCCACCCTCAACAGAAGCGCCCAGACAACCCACTAGGCCGGTCAGGATGAGAGCGATGAAAGTCTTTGATAAGCGTGTGGTCCAGGACAAAAGATTGAGGAATCCAGGTGCTCTCCAGGCCAAATCCTTCCCAATTCACCAGATATTGATAACCACGGCCTTGGCAGTGCACGTCCAAAACCCACCGGACAGTGTATATTGGGTAACCATTGGAGGTTACCCAGTATATGGAGAGGGATCGGTAGGAAGGCACAGAGGACTGACATGGACAGGTTTCAACTGGAGACATGGAATGTGGGGTGAACCTTCATGATACCAGGTAGTTTTAAGCTCACAGCAGATGGGTTAATGACACGGACAACTTCAATGGACCAGTGTACTGAGGAGATCATTTCCTTGAATCAGTCTTTAAGGTATTGCTCTTGGAAGAAAGCTAAACTTTCTGACCTGGTTGACAGGTAGGTGCCGGAATCCAGTGGTGGTCAGCATGGCGCTGATTACAGTCAGCATAGAAGAGCAGAGTGGAACTGGCATCCCTCCAGATCTTGCGACATTTACAGAGAGGAGCCTGGACTGATGGTACTTCGATGACAACTTCCTGAGAGGGAAACAATGGGTGAGATAGCCCAGAGAAGATTCAAAGGGAGACATACCATTAGTTGTGCTGGTCAGGGAGTTATGCACTTACTCAATCCAGGGCAATTGGGTGCCCCAGGATGTTGTGTTTCTGGCAGAGACACAGCAGAGAATAGCTTCCAGATCCTGATTGGCTCGTTCTGTCTGACCATTAATCTCTGGGTGAAAGCCAGAAGAAAGGCTCACCGAGGCCCCAAGGGCTTGGCAAAAAGATCTACAGACTTGTGAGATGAAGTGGGGGCCCTGGTCAGAGACAATATTGGAGGGGATGCCATGGAGCTGGAAAACATGATTCACCAGAAGACTGGCTATCTCACAAGCTGTTGGGAGTTTGGGGAGAGCCACAAAGTGCACTGCTTTGGAAAAATGATCCACAATGGTATTACAGCAGTGTTTCCCAAAGTTAGGGTCACAACCCATTTTGAGTCACGGACCCATCATTATGGGTCGCAACTTTGCAGAGAAACTTTTAAAAACTATTTTAGAACATGAATGTTATCATTCCTGATCAGCATACTCGTGTTTATTGCTGTTTTAGTGCAAGCCGCTGTGTGTTCAGCAGCAGCTGAGCTGTGTGTTACACTTACTGCTCCTCCCCTCCCCTCGCTTCTCACTCCTGCTCCCAGGAGCGCTCCCGCTGCAACTGGCTTGCACTGCCAGGTCTCTGTGTTCACGCCTCAGAGAAGGCTGTTACTGCTATCAGTGGTACCAGATAGATAGTGTTTCGTCTGCTGTCATTTGCACAACATGAAGTCATGTCTAAGCGTAAATACAATGAAGAATTTATTTAAGCAGATATTACCAAAGCCTTGAGAAATGGAGTAGAGTGCCCGCAGTGTGTTTTATATGGAGAGGTGGTCAGTAATGAAAGCTTTAAAATAAACACATTAAACAGGCATCTTCAAACCAAGCATCAGGGCAAGCCAAGAGAGTTTTTCCAGAGCAAAGAAGAGAACTTTAACAGTGTTTTTGCAGTGGTAGGGTCAGTTCAGTTAGTGTAATATTAAATAAGAATAGAAGTTATGTTGAATGTGAGTGAGAGAGAGATATGTGGTGTTAGCTAGCAAACACTAAAAGCTGAATCATAATGTCTGAGATTAGTTTGCTGTCAGATCAGTTAAACTCATTAGATGGTGGTTGGAAGCACAAGATGGAAAAGTACTCACAGTCAAATTTAAAAATACTGTATATTAGCAGCTTTTGTAATAGATTAAAAGTATAATTATTTTTAAACGTGGTTATATGGTATGTAAAAATGTAAGTTATGGTTGAACATAGATAGCGTTGCCTCTCATCCAGCTGAGCTGGTCCAAGTCAGACAGAGTTGGAGGGTCAAAGATCACACTGCAGGTCAGCGAAGGCACTAAGACACTTTCTGAGACAGCAACCCTTTCCCAGTTTTGGCTCATCTGCAGCAGACAGAGGTCTCCTGCTTGGCTTGGAAAGTTGTACACATGTTGATTTAGTTTGATACTACATACATGTGGAAGTCTTTTTTTTTTTTTTTTTTTTTTTTTTTTNTGATCTCAGGGTTGCTCTCTAAAAACTTAGCCCAGAATAGACCTACTGGTTGAAAACTCCAGCCAGCCACACGTCTCATTAGGACTCAAACTAATTGAGACTCAAACTAATATTGAGATATTAGTAAAAACATTTACACTGCATCTTTAGTTCAGTATTAAATGTTAAATAGAATAGGTAAGGTTCAAAAATAAAATAAGGCCTACATGGCAACACTGAGACTTAGGTAGACAGGTTGTTCTAATTGAAGGCTGTCCTTTGTACTTTTTGAAGGTTTACTGTGCTCATTTATTAGTATCATGCTGACATATTTTTGTGATTTTTTGGGGTAATAGAAAGGAGAGGGTGACAAAACTTTCAAAAATTCAACCATTAAATTTACTTGTCTGCATTTCTATCTGTAATCCTTGTACGTCTGTATTTCTGCTTATTAAAGTGATTTGATGATTTGTGATAATGGGTCCCAGGAAGACAACAAATGTCTCTTGGGTTCCAAAATGAAAAAGTTAGGAAACCCCTGTATTACAGTATTACTAAGAGAAGGTGGAAGTCCAGTGACAAAGACAAGAGCAATAAAGACAAATTGCTGAGAGGGATCTGGCTGGATGAGGAGGGGAGCGGAGGTGAAGCGTCTAAAGCCTGGTCTGCTTCAGCAGGCCATATAAATGGTGTGATAGGGGAAGAAGTGAGCTGAGTGAGTGGTGGCGCCACCTGACTGTAATACCATATGAATCAGCCATAGTAACTGGCAAAACCAAGGAAACGCTGCAGTTTTCCGCTGCAGTTTTCCTGCAGGTTTGGTCAGCTGCAGGAACTCAGCCACTGCTCTGATCTTCTCCGGATCAGCCTTCACCTGCCAGCTCTCGATGATGTAACCCAAGAAAACTGACTGACTTGACCTGAAATTCACATTTCTCAGCCTTGATAAATAGTTTATTCTCCAGGAGTCTCTGGAGGACCTGCCAGACATGAAGGATATGTTCATTGGGAGTGCGAGAGAAGATGAATATGTCATCCAGGTAGACAAACATGAAGCAATGGAGGAAGTTCCCATAACACGTTGTTAAATAGTGTCTGGAAGACCCCAGGGGCGTTGATTAGGCCGGATGGCATCACCACATACTCAAAGTGGCCCAATGGAGTCATAAATGCCATCTTCCGCTCATCCCCCTCCCGTATTCTGATAAGTGTTCTTCAAATCCAGTTTTGAAAAGATGGTAGCTCCATGAAGAGGTTCAAATGACGAATTGATCAGAGGAAATGGATATTTGTTCTTTACAGTTATGCTGTTCAAACCTCTGTAGTCAATACATGGGCAAAGAGTTCGATCTTTCTTGGTCACAAAAAAGAATCCAGCATCCACAGGAGATGAAGAGGGCTGAATGATACCAGCAACTAGCAAGTCACTGATGTACTTCTTCCTGGTCTCCCTCTCAAGGCATGATAGGTTGTACAGAAGGCTGGTAGGCAGAAGGTGCTCCAGGCAGATCGATGCTCCGGAAAAGTCGATGGCATAATCATATGGGCAATGAGGAGGCAGTGACAGGGCTCGTTCCTTCTGAACACCTCTCCCAGGTCATGATAAATCACTGGCACAGAAGAGAGATCATGGGAGCTGCAGTCAGGAAGAATGACAGAATGAACTCCAACTTAAAATCTTCCCAGCTGACCCCTCAATAAGGGGGTTATGTTTCCTTAGCCACAGATACCCCGAACCAAAGGTGTGTGTGGTGAGGAGTTAAGATGAAAATGGATTTGTAGTGATTTCCAGTGCTTTCCCAGTGATTTCCTGACAGCAATAAAAGTAGGGGTTTGGTAGGGCTTGTAAATCTGGCCAGCAGCCTGTTGTTCAAAGCATTAGCATTGAGAGGGGGATCAAGAAGCTCAGAGGTAATGCCAGCCTGACGAACAAAACTTCCATGAAAAGTCTTCATGGAAGTTTTCATCAGCTCCTGCAAGCAGTGGGAGGGAACAATGACTCAAACAAATGGAAGATGGCAGCTGAAATCTAAGTCGGGGACTGGATGGAGAGATGGTTTGTCTCGCCAGTATCCCCACAGCTACTGGTGGCTTTTTGAAATGAAGCTGAGTCAGAGTCTGTGCCTGTTGCCTGTGTCCATTTTTTCTGGCCAGTTCTGACTATCGTGAACAGACTAAAGGACCCAAAAGCAGAATTCAGATCTGGAATCAGAGGTGAAGAATTTATTACAATAAGTAATTGATAAGTGGAGGCAGTGGCTGGCAGCAGCAGACAGGCTGAGGTGCAGGCAGGAGGAAGCCCTGAGAACGGTGAGCCGAGCAGGCTGGATCACTGACCGTGAGCTGGCTGAGTGAGAGTGTGGCAGACTGAGGCTTGGCTGAGCATGAAGCTGGGTGAGTGGTGATGCTGGAACACAGAGGAAAAACAGGATTACAAAATAGTCTAGGAAATACTCTGAAGACTGCGGTTAGAACACACAGTCCTAAACTAGTTGGGGAACGTGTATTACTGTGCTGGTTGACACAACGAACTGGTGAGGAGTGGATGAAAAGCTGGGGTAGATATACTGCAGAGCTTGATTACTGGTAAGATGGGAAGGCTGATTGAATGATCAGGAAATGATTGAAGCACCAAGCCCGGCCACACATACAAAGAGAAACAACAACACAAGGAACACAAGGGCAGGAGAAACAAACACAGGAACATATGGGAAGATGAATCGTGACACTATGGCCCAGAATCATAAATGTTAGCACATGATTTACCTCATCGCTATACACAAATATCATGGCCAATATCATACAATATCATAGCCACATTCCCTCATTCATAAACACCTGTTAGCGACATATTTTAGCATTAGCTCTAAAGAGGCGTTACTGTGATATTTCCTTATTTACGTGTGGCGTAGCTATTCATAAAACAAACCCACACGTTAAAATTAAGACCTGCTTCAGTCCGCTGGTAAATTTCATCAGTATGCAATGTGGGTGACGTTTCAAACTGTATTTGCTTCACATGTGTTCGTGATCAATAACTTTGATAACTTTAGATAATTTTGTGTTAGTGATCAATAACTTTGATAAACTCACTCAGCTGATCAGTCAGTTTTTAAATGGTGAGTTTTGATCTGATCTCTCACATTGTTGTGGGTTCTGCTTCACCTGCTGCACATCTGAATTCCTCTCACAGACACACACATGCAGTGTAATCACACACTACAGAGGTTAAAATATTTCTTTCTTTCTTGTTATTTTAGCATCAGTCTTTTCAAACAAGGATCTCTAAAGCAGAATGTATGTTTCCTTTAAAACCAGATGAATCAGGATAAAATGGTGGCTGGTAAATATGCAGCAGCTCATTAACACACTGATCTTCATCAGCTTTTACCTGTCACACCTCACAGCAACGGCCTTCATGTGACAGCGGTGCTGATTATAAGGAGAAGTTTTATGAATGAGCTTCAGTCATCATGACACACATTTAGGTCAATGCTACACTCATAACATCATTTTTTATGAATCTTCCCCAGTGTCTCTTTTAATGTCTGTTGAAGCTAAATTTCTTTTTTGGGATAATTATAAAGTTGATTATGAATTTACAGTCTAACAGTCAAACCATTTTGCAGTCAGTCATGAAAGCAACCAAATCTCATGACTGATACATTCTCAGTCTGGCTAAAGCTCAATAACTGTTAAAGAAAGGCTTGTTTTATATATTTTTATTTGCACTTTAAGTAAGAACAATGGAATTGCTGGCACAGTCACAGCTTTAGAGGACAGGTTTTAGAGCATTGTCTCTGATTAACAAAAACCATCTTACTGCAGTACTGCCCTTGTATGGACCATTGATATTGTTGAGTTTTTATGCATTTTGCCAGAGCTCTATATCCGAAGAAAATTAATAATTGATTTGAGTAAGCATCTCATTGTTTTCAACACCTGTGTTTTAAACATATGACAATAAAGCTGAACTGAACTGAACTGAAAACTTATCTATCTTTTCCAAACTCCAGATGTGTTTGCTGCTTCCTCTCTATGGCAAAGAATTTGTTGGATTAGATAATTATAATGGTCACTGAGTGTTGGTTCAGATAAACTATTGTCTTAACCTTTAAAATATTCTAATGGTAAATTTTAAAAAAATTAGTCAGTTATGAGATGTAATTCCTCAATGGGCTGTAACTCTCATTCCATCTATTATATTGAAACTTTCATTTCACTTGAATAAGTTTATTGTGATTGATGACAGTTAATGCCTTTCATTAATACCGGATAGATTTTATACAAAGCCAGTTTAAAAAAAAAAAAAAATTAAACACTTTAATTAATTTTTTTTTATTTTTTTTTAACTTAGTTTTTAAGGTGAATAGCAGGGTTGATATGACTATGGCCTTTCTCCTCTCATTCTAGAAAGCCCTGTACAGCTGCATCACCAAAAATGAAAGTAAGTCGAAGTTTCTGTCATTTGCACATACTTTTAGTACATTATGAGAGGTGGGAATTGGAAGAGAAATGGCAAAGTTCCTGCATGGCTGCATGGAGGGATTATGGAATAGGCCAAACTCACACAGGAACCCAAGAGCTCAGGGAAGCCCTCAAGGGCTTCTGGCTCAAGCCAGAGCATAATTCATAATGATCCTGTTATTATCAAGGATATAAATAATAATCACCTAAACTTTCACTTTTGAAAGCATTTGAAGGTGGGACTATCAGAGTGTTCCCTTCAGTTTAGCTATAGGACTTAAGTGGTAAAGCGCTAATGAAAAGTTTAGGTGTATAAGCACCCAAAAATGTTTGAATCTACAAGTGAGGGTGGCAGAGATATGTTTGTGTCTTTCTTCACACAATGGTTACAGTTTTTAGCTTTAAGCACTAAGGGGCAAATCTGCTAAAAATATGTAGCAATTTTAAGGTGCAAATACGCCAGTAAATTTTATCATATTTATTATGGGGCTGCACTGATGGTTTTCTGCTGTCAAATGACAGAAAAGACAATTAAACACTGCATGTTTGAATTAAAGCATTCTGTATTTTAGGGTGGTGTAGGACCACAAGAAATGAGAGGAGGGAAAATCAATTCATTTGTTGATTTATTATTGCTGACTGCCTACTGTGGCTGGAGAAACTGTGTCTATTTTTTAAAAAATGTATTGGAGAGGCATAAAACAAGGAGCCACAAGGCATGAGATAAGGAGAGATGAGAAGTAATGTTTAGTGAAGAGATGACATCCCGACGGGGTCCTCGCTGTTTTAGCATCCTGATCTCCATTGCAACCACGCGTCATGTATGCAAATATCACCAGTTAATTCAGCACCAGTTAAACCGAAACACCGGTATCACCAGTTAATCGGAAACACCAGTTAAACTGAAACACCTGTCTACGGTAAAATGGATTAACAGTGACAAAACTAATCATGGATGTTTTTAGGATACTTTTACCTTTCAAACGACGGTAAGATCAAAATTTATTCCATATGTTAGTGATGTTTTGGTCAGCGGTTTGACAACATCATTAAATGTGTTTTTTTAGTTAATAGTGAGCAGCTTGATGAAAGCTTTAACGGCATGTATTTTGGGTTTTTGTTGCTTTATCTTATTGCCATATTAGTAGTTTTTTTTTTTTTTTTTTTTTTTTTTTTTGGTGAAAAGAAACATCTGACATTTTAAAATGTCTTTAAATGTCTTTACCTCAGATGAGGCGTACTTCTGCTCCGTGAAAACAGAGGCTTGGCTGTTTGACACTTTATTAATTACAAAACGACCATAGCAGGAAGAAACCTGTAATTTTTTACGTTTGTTTTTTTAAGCAGTATTGATCATTTGAAGACCTGAATTTTGATAATTGAATTATTGGTTAGGTTTATTCATCACGTCTCAAATGTAAACAGAGCAGGATGGCTAGTTAGATGGCAGAGAGATTTTTCATTCAAACAATTTGACACGTGACACTGCACATCCTGAGCAATAAACCTGCTGAATATCAACTTCATAAATGTCAGTTTGTAGAAATGTTGGTGCCACAGACAGAGATTTCAGGCTTTATAAGTAGATGCTGATTAATGTGCAGTGAAATGAAATATACATGTCGTGGTTCATCTTCTCGCTGTGTGTGTGCATGTCAGTGTGCGTGTGACAGCAGTGTCTCTTTTTTTTTTTTTTTTTTTTTTTTTTTTTTTTTTTTTAAGGCTGGGTCGTCCCACGAAACTTGGGCGGGTCTTCCATCCATCTAGCCATGTATGGATAGACCCATACATGGTTAGATGAATACATGGATACATGGATAGATGATAGATTGATAAATGGATAGATGATAGATGGCTTCATGGATAGATGACAGATTGATACATGGATAAATGATAGATGATACATGAATTGACAGCTGAAGTAACCATAGTGATGTCAGCTGATTAGTTTGTATGTAAAATAATGTTTTCCTCTCTGTGTGTGTGTGTGTGTGTGTGTGTGTGTGCGCGCGTATGTATATGCGGGTNCTGTGTGTGTGTGTGTGTGTGTGTGTGTGTGTGTGTGTGCGCGCGTATGTATATGCGGGTATGTTTGTGAGTGTGTGTGTGTACATCTGTGTATGTTGTGTGTGTGTATGTTTGTGAATGTATGTTTTGTGTGTGTGTGCGTGTGTGTGTGTGGTCTTCCAGTGGGCTCAACATGCTGCAGCTATGCAGGGCGTCACACCACCTGTAGGGAGTACTGTCAGGCGATCTTCAGGACTGACTCCACCCCCACGGTTTCCCAGATCAATGCTGTCAGAGAATACTGTCAGAGCCACAGCGCTCAGCTGCTCAGCTGTGTCAGCAACTTCACCAAGTCCTACCCCATCCGCAGCCCCATCGACAGTAAGTCCCTGTTACACTCCCTGCATTCACGCTTTCTTCCACAGCACTGCTGGATTTGGTACTCAGTCATGTTTGGCTAACATTTCAGGGTTCCCACTGGTCTGGTATGGAAATTTCTAGATTGTAGTGGAACTAGACAGATTTATGTCAAACATTGCTCCAAATTGAAAATTTAAATTCATTAGAGTCATTAAATTAGTCGTAGTGTTATTATACATGTTTTAACAGGGTGGCCGCAGGTCCTTAACAAGTCTTAAATACACATTTACTAATATAAGGCCTTAAAAAGTATTAATTTGTCTTAAATTCAGATTGNTTTTTTTTTTTTTTTTTTTTTTGATCACCGTCCAAGGTTTTTCCTGCATAGAGAACTATGAGGCGGCCACCTTTGTCAAATTTCGTGCCACCTCTGCCTCTCGACAAAACTCTGACGGTGTATGGCAAGCCATTTTAACATTTAAAAGGTGTCATCAACTCTCCGTAATTACGTTTTAGGTATCTACAAATGCATTTTGACTAGTCAGAATTATATTTTGCCTAGTCAGAATGTTAATTTGAGATANGTATCTACAAATGCATTTTGACTAGTCAGAATTATATTTTGCCTAGTCAGAATGTTAATTTGAGATACCTGCAATTACAATCTGACTAGTAAGCATAGTAATTCAAGATATCTACAATTACAGTTAGCCTAGTCACAATTCCTTTTTGGATATCTCAAATGACGTCACTAATGTCATGGCACCGTTTTAACATTTATTACAGGNAATTCCTTTTTGGATATCTCAAATGACGTCACTAATGTCATGGCACCGTTTTAACATTTATTACAGGGGAAGGGTACACGTTTAAGGTATCTGTAATTCAATTTTGGCTAGTCAAATTCAAATTTAAGATATATGTAATTACATTTTGATTAAAATTACAAAGATGCGAATCATTCCTATGACTTCCATACCGGATCAGTCGAGGCCCGGGTTAACAACGACCG
>VXCM01007462.1:0-34790 GCA_014773175.1 Lucifuga dentata | reverse complement strand
GTGAATTAAAAATGTTTTTCCTACCTTCCAGACCTCCATTGGTTTCAGTTCATTCTGGTACGCTATTAAAATCAACTTGTTGATACTTGAAATGTTCTTGGGATAGGTAATCCATCATCACCAACAACAAGCCGTGTATTCAGGTTTTTTTTAGAAGTTACGTAATTTTAGCATTTAAGAGCAATAAAAAGTGCTGAGTGATCTGAAAATGCTTCCTGTTGTCAGTTCTTTACTGCAGCACTTGAATGCACCACTAGGAAGCATTTCCCACACTTTTTATTCCACTTAAATGCTAAAATTGTGTAGCTTGTAAAAAAAAAAAAAAAAAAAAAAAAAAAAAACCTGAACACACATTTTGTTCGCAAGGATGGATTACCTATTCCAAGAACAGTTCAAGTATCAACAAGTTGATTTTAATAGCAGAATGAACTGAAACCAATGGAGGTCTGGAAGGTAGAAAAAACATTTTTAATTCACCATTACAGTGGCATGGTTTGGGAAATGATTGTCAATAACATTATGAAAATTGAATATATTAGGCTCAGACATGCAAAATGGCCGGTATGGTCCTTTAACAGTGCCATCATTTGTTTTAGAGGTACATGTTGTATAATGGAGGGGACAGATTTCAGGCAAGCCCCACTACGAAACACGGATGGTAAATGAACATCTGAACATCAATTGTGTTGTTAAAATTTTACAGTTAGTTTTTAAACTTTTACATCAAAGAGATATATTTCATATCAGTTTTCTTCCTGTGTCTGTTTCATGTTAGTCACTTCCTGTCATCTGATTTTGGAAAGCATGTCGCTCAGTGACAACAAGGATTAGCATCACGGTTGTGTTACCTCTATGTGCTGACCTTTATTCTGCCACTTTCTCTCCATTTGCTTTATAGTATATCGATATATGCCCTGAGCTGCAAAAAACTGGTCCTTTCCCAGCCTTTGTATTTTATTTTCCCTGAATGCAGTTATAGATATGCGTATAAATTCTGATTTAGGCTGCACAGTCTCTTTTAAACTGATTGTGATTAAAACCCTATGTGTGTTTTTGTGTATCAGCCGGCGTGTTTGCTCACGCACATCCATGTATTTATGTGCCTCTTCCCCCACCTGTGCATCTGCTTATTAGTCTGCATCTGTCAACATGTATTTATGCAGCCTGCATGTGTAATTGTGCATCTGTGTGCAAATGTGTGTGCCGTGCTGTGGTACAGATATGTGTTTTTGCTGCTTTTGTCTGTACAGCCTGAGGGTAGCATTGCTGAGGTTAGTGTTGCTGAGGTCAGCACACATTGATTAGTGCTGATGAGTTATGGAGCTGCAAATACATTCATCCTCTGTAGGGAGGGAGCACGAACAGATTGATGTTTGTTCCTCTCTGTATGTTCCTTGGGAGAGATGAGAGAGTGCAAAAGGAAAATTTGAGGAGAGAAACTGAAAAGAAAGATGAAAGATACTCATGATGAAAGGTCTCGGGGAAAGGTAAAGGGACCGATCAGGTTTCTGGCAGTGCAATCTAGAGGAGGAGAAATTGATGCCAGAATACATTAGCGGTAAAACTGTTAATTCTGTTGAATGTAACAGAGGAAACGCCGTCACAAAATGCTTTTCTCCTCTGCTGGAACAGGCTGCGTGATTATATTTTGCAATGCTGAATCTGGAGGGATTTCTGCGGATGTGTGGGTGTGCAGTAGGAGACGAGAGTTGATGATGTGCTTTATTGAGTCTGGTATTGAGCCTGTCTTCCACCTCCTGTTTCTGTGTGTTTGTATGTCTGCGTGAGATTGCACGTGTGCGTTTTGTTTGGCTCTGTTTGCCTCCCTGTGTTGTTCAAGTGCATGATTAAATCGGTATGTGTGCGTGTGTGTAAGTTTGTGTGATTGTGTCCCTGCAAAGGGTGACAGTGACGTTCGAGGCTGCGAGCTTTGGAAGGGAGGCAACATGTGAGGGAAGCTCCCTGCTCCACATCTGACCCCGCTGTTATCAACCAGACCTTGACAGGAGGAGGGAGAGAGAGGGGGAAGGAGATGAGCGGTCAAAGAGGGGATAGGGTGAGAGGAAAGGAGGAAGAGATGAAGAGGGAGTGGGAGGAGAGAGTAGGAACAGATGGAGGGAGCTGTTGAGAAAGAAACAGGGTTGAAGCAGGGAGTAACTGAAAATGAGGCGAGAGAAAGGGGAAGAGACAGGAAGTTAAAAATCAGCGTGATTTATCATGTGTCTTACTTTAATGAATATCCATTTTCAATTTTTAATTTTAAATATTTAGTCTATAAAATGTCCATGAGATGCCCATTCGATGTTAGCAGAGCGCTAAGTGACATCTTTAAATTGTTAGTTTCAGTAGCAGCGCTAAAACTGAAGTATTAATTTTTAATCATTTGAAATAGATTAAAACACAAGTAGAACGTTACTTTTAAAGCTGCACCTACAAAATAATTGGCATTTTTACCAGATGAAACTAAATGTGCAATTAGTTGATTAATGTTGAACTAAAGGGCCATACATCCATTTTGCATACTTGAGTCTCCATCCATCCATCCATCCATTTTCTGTACCCGGTTGTCCTGTTGACGGTCACGGGGGGGCTGGAGCCTATCCCAGCAGTCATAGGGCGAGAGGCGGGGTACACCCTGGACAGATCGCCAGTCTATCGCAGGGCATACTTGAGTCTAATATATTCAATTTTCATACATGTTACTTTACTGACAATCATTTCCCAAAGGATAAAAACCATATTTCAGCTTTCCTGATGTTTTGCAAAAACTCTTAATCTTTCAAAATCAAATATTCAAGTAATACCATAAAAAATCCATAAAAATCCACCATAAAAAATCCATGTTTCTCCTGTTAATAGTAATGCAGCCTTATGAAGTCATGGTCGTTTAAGTTTTTCCATAAACGCAGGTCTTCTTTTGGGACTATATNACAGCCTTATGAAGTCATGGTCGTTTAAGTTTTTCCATAAACGCAGGTCTTCTTTTGGGACTATATTCCCTGGGGGAGGCATACATTCACTCCACACTTTTTATTGCGATTAAACACTAAAATTACGTAATTTAAAAGAAAACAAACCAACCCTGAATACACGTCTTGTTGGTGATGATGGATTACCTATCCCAAGAACATTTCAAGTATCAACAAGTTGATTTTAATAGCATACCAGAATGAACTGAAACCAGTGGAGGTCTGGAAGGTAGGAAAAACATTTTTAATTCACCAAACTACATTTCCCAAAGCATACAGTAGTATGCTTTGGGAAATGTAGTAATGTTACACATATGAAAATTGAGTATATTAGGCTCAAACATGCAAAATGGGTGGTATGGTCCTTTCACCAAAACAGAAAAACAAAACCCAAAAAACCCACACATACTACATACTACTTAGCTTACTTAAGCCAACACAGCTTAAATATAAAATTGGGGAAAGTCACACGATTTTCACCAGTTGTACTTGTTAATTGTATACCGAACCTCCATAATGTCCCAGTTAATAATAAATAAAAGTTAGCAGTATCTCCTGGACTGTCTGATAAACAGGGAATGATGAAATAATAGATGACTGGAGAATGTCTGATCAGGGATGGGCAATACCGCCTTAAAATAATCTCATGATACCTCAAGGTATTATTGCGATGATGATATTCAAGATGAAATGAACAAAGTAACACTGAACAATGTTGTACTGGTGAGTGCAGAAGTAAACAATACTGCAAATTGTAAAAAAAAAAAAAAAAGTAAAACAAAAATACAAGTAAAAGTAAATGAATGGAATTTAATAAATGTAAATGTAGGCACACTTCCCTCTAGTAAAACTATAAATAACTAAAGCCTGTAATATTTCAGGTTGTAGGCAATAAAATTAACTTGAGCTGCTAGTCTTCAGTAGTGTATGAAACATGAATAGTATTATCAAACAAAATGACTGATGATGTCATAAGAGTTGATCTTTGGCAGGTTGTGGTTTTCCCTAAAGAGCTAAATAGCCTCTATAATGGTGCATTTAAATACGCTCTGAAGTCCAAATCTACCTCAAGCCTGTGTTTGAGTCCAACAGCTCAACTGAAGTTAGGTAGCGGCTAAGCTAACATAGCTAACACTATTCATACGTCACAATAACAAGTTACCACTGACAAAAAGTCACAGCTTCGCTAATTTTACCCAAACGTTAGCTTTTCCTGTAACAGGGTACAGCTAGCTAACGCTCCGGCTGTGCTTGACTGAGTTTGCTTCACTTCCTGTTTGTTTTGCAGCACAAATCGGCTGCTTGGATCTCCTCCATGTGCAACTTTTGACTTTCTTTTGGTATTCACCTTAGATCTCCTCCATGTGCAACTTTTGACTTTCTTTTGGTATTCACCTTAGTCTTTCTGCTTCAGGCGGAGAAACAACTTGTTGTCTTCCCAGCCTTTGGCCGTTAGCCAGTTCGTCTCGTAGCCAAACCATTTCTAAAGAACAGAGGTAGTTCCCTTTGAAGGATCTACTGTAATTCAAGAGGCACTGACAGCAGCACGTAAGGCTGGACGATATAAATGATATAAAGTCGCATCGTGATATTAAAAAATCTTCGAGATAAAAATGAGGACGTCAATATAAAATCGATAGAAAATAGTGCTTGAATACAGGAAGTTAATGATGGNAAAAATGAGGACGTCAATATAAAATCGATAGAAAATAGTGCTTGAATACAGGAAGTTAATGATGGCTTAAACAGCCAATAGCGTGTCAGAACTGGAACAAACTAGCCAATCTGAGGGCAGTGTCACAATAACAGCCCGCCCACTTCCTCAAAGCAGCATTTAGCTTAATGCCAGTGAACACGGCGCAGCCCGTGTGGTGACGTGAGCAAAAATCAGACAAAGATGTCAGAAAGCGATGAAACTGCAGAGGACAAAAAATAAATAAATCAAATGATGAGGAAGAAAGGAAACCAGTGCTGATGAAGCACGGCTGTACAACAAACTTATTTTACCATCTGAAGCGCTGCCATCTTACGGAGTCACACAGCAGCGACTTCAAACCCGTCGCCTGGGACGGAGACGCCAACAAACTACCATACAGTCTGCTTTTTCTGCCGTCGCACCATACGACCAAAAAACAAAAAGACACAAAGACATCTCTCGTGNCAGTCTGCTTTTTCTGCCGTCGCACCATACGACCAAAAAACAAAAAGACACAAAGACATCTCTCGTGCTGTAGCTTTTTTTTATTGGAAAAGATATGATGCCTGTACGGACTGCTGAAAAAGAGGGATTTTTCAGTTCAGTTTCAGTTTTTCAGTTCATACAATTGTTGGTTATTTTTTATGTTCAGNAGAGGGATTTTTCAGTTCAGTTTCAGTTTTTCAGTTCATACAATTGTTGGTTATTTTTTATGTTCAGAACATGCATAAATAAAACATTAAAACAAGTCATTTGTTCAAGTGACTTGAAATACAGCAGAATCTTTGCCATGATTTATATCATCATATATATCGATATCGATCAATATTAAAAAAAAATATACCATGATAAATTTTTTTTTTTTCATATTGTCCAGCCCTAGCAGCACATTTATTTAGTTTCTTCTGGTTGTGCATGATGTGAAAATTAATCAAAATTATGCCGGTATTATCATGAACGATATCATATGGCATAGCCCTTCCCCTGATCCTCAACACAAATTAGCCATTTCAGTGACAGAACTGCTACAGAGTGGGCTGTGGGAGTGCCTCCACTCCACCCGTGTGTTTTTGATGTGGATTGTCTGGAACCAGTTATTGTCACTCATCCAGCCATAGATGTGTGTCAAAGTTTAAGAATCATGAATCTTCCACATTTTGAAAAAACAGACAAGCAGCACTAACAAGCAAGGCATCACTGATAATCTACATCACTATTTTCAGAACACTGGAAATCTGCCACCGGTATGCCATCCTCAAACGAGAACCAGCCCCTCCATCTGTTTCATCCTGCCAAATTCATTCTCAAAAATAGATTTAAGGCTCCAAATGGTGGTTGTCTTCCTGCCAAAGCGGCAAATGTTAATGGAGTAAAAGCCAGACTGGTCCTGGGTTTTGTTGTTTCTATTCCTGGGAGCAGAGTTGTTAGAGAGCAGCCAGGAGGAAACACAACAAACTTACCTGTCCAAACACAGCGTCATGAAACTCAGCCCTTACTGCAGTGGTCTGAGCTTCATTTCATTTTAATAAACCCTGTTGCTCTGTCTGCCTCATCATCTCGCCACTCATAACCAGTTTACAACAATTTAGTTTTAGCTTTTGGGGTCTTAGGGGTTTTTGAGCATTTTTATAATTTTTGTTTTGTCTGAATTACCACCTTAAATAATGTTTTTACCTGAGTTTTTGGTGTTTTTTGTTTCAGCACAGCTTCAGCTTTTACTCAGAATCATAACATTTTCACTTTCAGATACTACATAGGTGCAAAACATAAAATCTCACCAAAAAAAAAAAAAAAANAAAAAAAAAAAAAAACGCCTGTAGAAAACCACACATACTTATCGATGTGCTACTGAAAGTTTTTGTCAATGCTAAAGTAACATTTCAACCCTTGATACGTTCAAATGAAACCTCAAAAATATGATAAAACACTAAAAGAATATGATGATTTACAAATATACAAAGTCTGGACCACAGCAGTTTTTTGTTTTTTGTTTTTTTTTTTCTGTGTCCAGGCTTTATTTTTGTGTCACAATTNACAGCAGTTTTTTGTTTTTTGTTTTTTTTTTTCTGTGTCCAGGCTTTATTTTTGTGTCACAATTTTTAGAAAAATACAAATAATTGAAAAATACAATAAATTATTCCCCAATAAATGTTTCTCGATCACTTCCTTTCTTTCAGCTGCCGGCTGCAGGTCCAGTTGTGTTTGAAATACCAAGTGCAAAAAAAAAAAAAAAAACNAAAAAAAAAAAAAAAAAGCCCTTTAAATGAATGCATGTACGTGATTGGCTGGCATGGGAGTGATTTAAAAATGGCGGCTCTCCATAGGTTGACTGATCTGTCAATTGAGAATACAGATGCTAATAATGCCCTGCAGTTCTTTTCAGGGTTCATTTTTATGTCAAATTGTGTTGAAATTAGACAGAAAATTTATAAATTTAAAGGACCATAACAGCAGTTGTGCGTGTTTGAGCCTAATATATTCAGTTTTCTTACATGTAATGTTACTGTCAATCATTTCCAAAGCATACTACTGGAACAGTGAATTAAAAATGTTTTTCCTACCTTCCAGACCTCCATTGGTTTCAGTTCATTCTGCTATTAAAATCAACTTGTTGATACTTGAAACGTTCTTGGGATAGGTAATCCATCATCACCAACAAGACGTGTATTCAGGTTTTTTTTTTTTAGAAGTTTCCCAAAGTATCCTTTGGGAAATGATTGTCAGTAATGTAACATGTATGAAAATTTAATATATTAGGCTCAAACGTGCAAAATGGGTGGTATGGTCCTTTANATGTAACATGTATGAAAATTTAATATATTAGGCTCAAACGTGCAAAATGGGTGGTATGGTCCTTTAAGTTGATATTTGCAATATGTCAGCTTCCCCTCAGTCTGCAGACATAATCTGGATGTCACCAAAAACCTCCAAGTGTCATCTTTACTGCACTTTTTTTTTTTTTTTTTTNTTTTTTTTTTTTTTTTTTTAAACAGCGTGAGACTACATGCAGCGAGCGCTGACATAGTAAAAGAAAAGTAAACATGGTGGCTGAGCGGTCACATTTGTGTTCGAGTTTCCCTTCCTGTAACCGGCTGATGTATTGACTGGATGAGCAGCCAGACAGTCAGTCACACACTGAGAATGACTATTAGAGAAATCAATGGAAAACACCAGGCTGGGACCTCTGAATTACTCCTTATTCACTTATTCACTTGCTGCCTTTTATCTCTTATTCACTGTGTGTTTGTCTGGTTTTCTCTCTTAGTCTTTTTATTTTTATTTTTATTTCTACTTTATCCTATATCACCACTTAAAAGAGGCCATCCTCATCCTCTTATCCTCTCTGATTGTGACTCTCTCCCTCTGTCTTGCTTTATATAACATTTAGCTTAGCGCTTATGCTTTTCATCCTGCATCTTTCTATCCCCTCTGCTTCATCTCTCTTTTGTTTTTCCTGATCAAATCCCTCCCTTACTCTCCCCCCATCATACTCACCAGCGTCCTCACTCTGTCACCCCTTCTGGTCTGTCTTTTTGCCTCTCTCCCACTGCTTCTCCCTCTGTCTTTTCATCGATCTCTCTCTCTCTCTCTCTCTCTTTCTTTCTTTCTTCCATCTGTTAATGCTGTTATGGCAGTGAGTGGGTGTATGGGGAGGGATGAAGAGAGAGAGAAAGGAAAAGGAGGAATGATCATCCAAGCTGGATGGGGGGTGGGGGGGAGAGATGANAGAGAGAGAGAAAGGAAAAGGAGGAATGATCATCCAAGCTGGATGGGGGGTGGGGGGGAGAGATGAAAGGGGTAGTGTTGTTATGGCAATGAGATCATCTTTGTGTTGAGTTGCCAAGGCAACTTCAGGCATACATTTGATACCATCACCCAAGCCACATGACTGTAGGGAGAGCACTTCACACTTTGCACACTCAGACTTATGCACCCACACATCAACACACACACACATACACACTTTTGTGTCCACCTGCTTTCGACAGAAAAATAATGCATTTAACGTGACTGATGAGAGACAAATGTTTCATTTTCAATTCAGCTGAAGCCAGTTTGTTTCTGTTTTTGATTTAAATTCATATTTCACTTCATATGCGTGCTTTGCCTGTTTGTTTCTGTGGCTGCTCAGATCAAATGTGCACAGTTGATGCATTTGTCTCTGTAATGTTTGCATGTAGGTAGAGTTTGAGAGCTTAAACAGAAAAATAAATGGGCCCAAAGTAAGATTTTCCCACATTATGAGGGAGCATTCCGCGATTTAGCATCTTTGAGTCCAATATATACAGTTCGCTTACATGTTGCGTTACTGACAGCCATTTCTCAAAATATACTGCTGGAGTGGTAAATATCAGAATATTTTTTTCCGACCGTCCAAACTGGTTTCAGTTCATTCCAGTATATTATTAAAAATCAACATGTAGATACTTGAAACGTGCTTGAGATAAATAATCCATCACAACGAACAACATGTCTATTAAGTTTGTTGTGTCAAAGTAACTTTATTTAACCAGTCTAACACAGAGCTACACGGGGAAGACCATGTATGTCTCTGCCAGGGAATATAGTCCCAGAAGACTGCTTTTACTGAGAAATTAAAAATGACCATCCCTTCTACATTTGGACATACACCGATCAGCCACAACTTAAAACCACTGACAGTGAAGTGAATAATATCAAGAGGTGGGAGATATTAGGCAGCAAGTCAGCAGTCAGTTGTTGAAGTTGGTGTGTTGAAGCAGGAAAAATGTGCAGCGTGAGGATCTGAGCCACTTTGACCAACTTGTGAATGCTAGATGACTGGGTCAGAGCATCTCCGGCAAAACGGCAGGTCATGTGGGACGTTCCCGGTATGCAGGTCAGTACCTACCAAAAGTGTCCAAGGAAGGACAACCGGTGAACCAGCGACAGGGTCATGGGCGTCAAAGACTCATTGCTGGTCGTGGGGAGTGAAGGCTAGCCGTCTGGTCTGATCCCACAGAATAGCTGCTGCAGCACAAACAGCAGAAAAATGGCTGCTGTTATGATAGAAGGTGTCAGAACACACAGCATGGCAGCATGCTGCGTATGAGGCTGCGTAGCTGCAGACCGCTCAGAGCACCATGCTGACCCACCACCCAAAGCTCCTACAATGGACACACGAGCGTCAGAACTGGACCATGGAGCGATGGAAGAAGGTGTCCTGGTCTGATGAATCAGGTTTTCTCTGACATCATGTGGATGGCTGGGTGTGTGTGTGTGTGGTTTACCTGGGGAAGAGATGCACCAGGATGCATTATGGGAAGAAGGTGAGCAGCAGAGGCAGGGTGATGATCAGATGATGTTCTGCTGGGAAACCTTGGGTCCTGATTCATGTGATGTTACTTTGACATGTAACACCTAAACATGGCTGCAGACCAAGTCCAGCCTTCATGCAGTAATATTCTCTGATGGTGGCAGCCTCTTTCAGCAACGATTTGAGGAACATAAAGAGTTCAAGGTGTTGGCTTGGCCTTCCAGCATCTGTGGGATGTGCTGGAAAAACAAGTCTGATCCATGGAGGCCCCACCTCACAACTTCAGGACTTAAAGGATCTGCTGCTAACGTCTTGGTGCCAAATACACAGGACACCTTCAGAGGTCTGTGGAGTCCATGTCTCCACACTCAGAGCTGTTTTGGTGGCACGAGGGGACCTACACGATATTAGGCAGCTGGTTTTAATGCTGTGGCTGATCGGTGTATGCGTCAGAAGGTGAAACATTGAATTTTAAGGTGGGTGTATCATCTGAACATTTGATTTTATAAGAATAGGGGATTTAGCAAAATAACAGGAAAACTAAAATACAGATTTTTGTTTTGAAAAGAGGTTGTCAGTAACATAACGTGTAATATGGCATTTATTGGGCTTAAATATGCAAAGTAGCCGGTATGGTCCTTTAATGTATAAGCTTCCCATACTTTGAAAATTTTGACCAGAACCAAGTATGTGACAATAAGCAGTAGAAAAGTTGTTTTTCCACCTGTGCTCTGAAATACAACATATCGATGTTGTCACGTGTGACCTGTTTTGTTCGTGTATGCACATACCTGTTATGTGTGTGTGTGTTGGTCTCTGTGCCTCCATGCTGTGGGTACCTGCAGTGATCTGACCTGTTTGAGAGTTTAGCTTGGAACAAAACAAGTCATTTTAATCCGTTTGGAATTTGTCCGTTCACCAGGTGGTTGTGCAGAGGATAACGGAGACATTGAGATAAAGTTGAGGTTGATGTCAAGAGGAGAAAAAGAGAGGTTAAAAAAAAATGAGAATCCTGAAATGATAATCCTTGTTTTGCCATTTTGAAATCATGCCTTATAGGAAGCAGTTTCTTTTAAGGGCCATACTGGTGGTTTTGCATGTTTTAAAGGACCATACCGCCAGTTTGCATGTTTGAGCCTAATATATTCAATTTTCATACATGTTACATTACTGACAATTATTTCCCAAAGGATAAAACCATATTTCAGCTTTCCTGATATTTTGGAAAATCTGTTAATCTTTCAAAATCAAATATTCAAGTGATACACCCACCTTAAAAATCCATGTTTCTCCTGCTAATAGTTACACAGCCTTATGAAGTCACGGTCCTTTAAATTTTTCCATAAACACAGGTCTTCTTTTGGGACTATATTCCCCGGTGGAGGCATACATTCACTCCACGCTTTTTATTGAGCTTAAACACTAAAATTACATAACTTCTAAAAAAACCTGAATACACGTCTTGTTGGTGATGATGGATTACCTATCCCAAGAACGTTTCAAGTATCAACAAGTTGATTTTAATAACAGAATGAACTGAAACCAGTGGAGATCTGGAAGGTAGGAAAAACATTTTTAATTCACCGTTCCAGTAGTATGCTTTGGGAAATGATTGTCAATAACATTATACGTGTATGAAAATTGAATATATTAGGCTCAAACATGCAAAATGGGTGGTATGGTCCTTTAACCCATTCACACAAATGCATACATTTTTACCATGTCTTTTGAGATCTTTTTTTTCATCTTCCAGGATGCCATTAAATCAACTTGCAGGGACCCAAATATCTTTTAGTAACTATTAAGAACTCCTCCTTGTTTGTGCATTAACATATTTTTTGCAAAGCTCTGACATCTTCAATACAGAAACTAGCTACTAAAAAGCACCGATATACAATTTAAAAAAAAAAAAAAAAAAAANAAAAAAAAAAAAAAAAAAAGGACCCTAAAGAAAATAAAGCATAACCATAGATCTTGTGAAAAAGATTATACAAATGTTGTAGTTGCTGTTATAGAAATGATGCTGTTCAGAAGCTGACACCTAACGCCAAAGGTACAGCCTCCTACTGAATCTGTAGCTTTCTGTGTTTTATTCTGAGCGCTGTTTGGTGACATTGGTGGAAAAAACAAACAAAAAACTTGCTTCTCCGTGGGAACAAGATAATTAAATTGTGGTCATGAGATACTTAAAGAGTGGTCACAAGTTATTACTGCCTGGGAAAGAGATCGTTAAAGCGTGGCCACAAGTTATTAATGCATGAGAACGATTTAATTATAAACAAAGAAACCGTAGAAAGCTCGCCACACCTACAAATTGATTGTGTATTTGTCCTGAACTTTCCTGTAATCGCTTTGAAACAGGCTGTTAGAAGCGATTGTGTACGAGTGTATCAGATTTTATTTGTCACAATCAACAAAGTGTTTCAGGAAACAGACATTACAGATTAATTACAAATGTTTATGGGCCATCAGAGTATGTTGATTTTTAAAAAATGAAATGCAGCATTTCAGAGTTGAACAGACATATAATCAGCCTTTTTGCATAAAAGATTTCAAATGTTATTCGATAATCACACAATGAAAATGACAAAATCAAGGCAGGGCTTTCTGATAACAGGATAACAAGTATTTCTTACTCGTAACTTCCACTGTGCCTATGCTAGTGATTAGTCTCCCATTATTCCAAAATGCTTCAGTAAAAATTGTCTATGCTTGTAGCATTAGATGTGCTGAATCCAACCATACCAATTTTTATCAACTAATTATGTAAATTTAAAGTTTTAGGGCACAGCAAAAATGAGATAGTAGGTTACTTACATGTGTTCAAAACTAAAAATGTCACTTTTGACAATTAATATACTCTTATGATCCATAAATGTTTGCAATTAAAGGATTATACCGGCCATTTTGCATGTTTGAGCCTAATGTATTTAGTTTTCATATATGTAACATTACTGACAATCATTTCCCAAAGCATACTACTGGAACAGTGAATTAAAAATGTTTTTCCTACCTTCCAGACCTCCATTGGTTTCAGTTCATTCTGCTATTCTATTAAAATCAACTTGTTGATACTTGAAACATTCTTGGGATAGGTAATCCATCATCACCAATAAGCCGTGTATTCAGGTTTTTTTACAAGTTACATAATTTTAGTGTTTAAGCTCAATAAAAAGTGTGGAGTGAATGTATGCCTCCACCGGGGAATATAGTCCCCAAAGAAGACCTGCGTTTATGGAAAAATTTACACTACCATGACTTCATAAGGGTGCTTAGCTTTAGCAGGTGAAACATCAATTTTTAAGATGGGTGTATCACTTGAATATTTGATTTTGAAAGATTAAGAGATTTTGCAAAATATCAGGAAAGCTGAAATACGGTTTTATCCTTTGGAAAATGATTGTCAGTAATGTATACATGTATGAAAATTTAATATATTAGGCTCAAACATGTAAAATGGGTGGTATGATCCTTTAACCTGTCCTGCCTTTTTTTTTTTTTTTTNTTTTTTTTTTTTTTTTTCTTTTTTTAAATGTCACCACCCGGGCTCTCTATTCAGCATCAATAGGAGGAAGTGAAAATGGGCCTATCAAATATCAGTTTGGTTAATTCAGGACTTGAAATGAAAACTTTGTCGGCCTCCTGCCTCATGCTGCCAGGTTCATCTTTTCCACTCAGAATCTCCATCAGCAGCGCCTGTAATCACTTGAAAATGGCTGGTGTCCTGCTTCATTTTGTGTCTATCATTGCTCTTCATGAGGCTCAGATGTTTGTGCTCTGCCATGCTGTGACCAGTGATCAGAACCTGTACCACAAGCACGGCCCTAGTGTGTATCCATGCAAGAAGAATGGTGCCTAAAAGGTGTTGCTTACATTTCCCAGCACGATCACATGGGAGATTTAAGTCTGTGACTTAAAACCGGCAGTATTCGTATCACCGCTGCACGTGAGTAAACTGTCATCATCATGGAACCTATTGCGCTTCCCATTCACCGTATTTATTTTGTAACGACCACACCAAATTTCAGCAAAGAAACTGGAAACAGCGGGTGGCAAGTCAGGGGATGAAAGAATGAGAAATACAGTATTAATCACAGAGAGTTTGGAGGCGAAAGATGTTAGGCAGGAACATAATGGAGTTAAAGAAGAAATGGAGGCGGAGCTTAAACAGAAACCAGACTTAAAAGTCAAGGATACTTTGTTAAGACTAGGAAAAGAAGATGAATGAATCATAGGTTTTGCATGGTAGGAACTGAAGAACAGAAATTAGCTTGTAAAGGAAGGTTTCTGTCTATCTGTCTGTCTATCTTTGTCTATCTATCGATCTATCTAAAGAAAGTGGATGTGTGGTTTAGGTTGGAGAGAGAATAGCAGTCGCTGGGAATAGATGAGTGATGACTAATGGGCGGAAAGTTCGGGGATGTTCTTGTATAAATTTTAGGTCATGTGACCCATTCATTTTCCAAGTGGAAAATCCAGCCATTCTTCTTCCCTTTTTTTTTTTTTGTGCTGAACAAATCACATCCAGTCCACGACAAGAAGGAAGAAGTGGCATTTCCACTGGCATCCCTCTTTGTTTATTTTGTTGCTTTTCTCTTTTTGTGCTCATTGATTTGTTTTCTTTGGATCTGTGTACAGCATCTGTGTGGAAGGTCAGGGTCAGGTCTGGAACATCAGCCCCGGAGCTGACTTCTGTCTGAATCCCATTTGCATTTCTGTAAAATTATGTAAATATTATGTTGTGTACCAGATATTAGTCATAATTGTGGTGCCACAACAGCTGGGCTGAGCTGGCATCAGATGGGTGTTCAGCAGCAGGAAGCAGCGAGGTGCAGGGATAGAGAGTCATGAAGCTTTGGCAGCAAATGGGGGGTGGGTGAGTGAGTGGGTAGGTAGGTAGGTAGGTACCTTTACATAGGCAGGTAGGTAGGCAGGCAGGCAGGTAGTAGGTAGGCAGATAAATAGGTAGGTATGTAGGTAAATAGGTAAGTATACCTACATGCAGGTAGGTAAATAATTAGGAAGGTAGGTACGTACATAGGTAAATAAGTAGGCAGGTAGGTAAATAGGTAGGTAAGTAGCTAGATAGATAGGTAGATAAGAAAGAAAGAAAGAAAGAAAGAAAAAATACTCAGAGAAACAGAACAGCATTGAGTTCATGGGAGTTTATTACTTCTGCTGTCAGCACATTCCTGTTGTGGAATTATAGAGTTGAGAAATGAATCAAAAGAAAGCGGAGAAACAGCCAGATGTGTAAACTCAGAGTTTCCAAATCCATTCATCTGTTTTACTGGTTTCTGTGATTTTTAGCCAAGTCACCTTTTAGGGATTTTACAGTCTTCACCATGAACAGGTGAAAGAACATTTATGCTGTTAATGATGAAATCTGTTGGTGCTCCATCATGTTTTTTTATACACTAAAAGTACTGAGATGAGCTTTAAGAAAAAGGTGAAGGAAGACACACAGGTCAAAAAATTGACTCCACTTTCTTCTCCTTTCGGAGTTCATTTTGGCTGCGACTTATAAGTCTCTCTGTCAGTTTGGCCGGCAACCAAATACGATGTGGATATTGCTTCCTCACCCTAAAAAAAAAAAAAAAAAAAATCAATAGAATGTTAAAAGTGAAAGCTATTCAACTCTGATTCCTGCACAAAGACAGGAAGCAGAATTGAAGACAGATGTGAGATGCAGATGTTTCCTGCAACATTACATTCATATCTCCCAAAATAGTTGGTCAGCTGCTATTTTTTCATATTTCTTACTGACACATTTTACTTACACAGCAGCTAACCAACAACTACACAGTATATGATCAGCTCTCGTGTGCTGAAATCGAGCTAATGTTTGACTTTACGTTCATCTAAAAATAAACTGTCTGCAGTTTGACATTAATGAGAGTTATACTGAAGAGTTTTTACTGGATTTATATTGATATCTCTTGTGTCTGTGTAGTCTTTGGACATTTGTGGTAAAATAAATTTAAATAAAGGGCCATACCATCTATTTTGCATGGTTAAGCCCAATAAATAATACCAGTATGCATGTTACATTACTTACAAATGTTTTCCGAAACATAAATATATGTTTTAAATTTTTTGTGTTATTTTGACAAATCCCCTAATCTTTCAAAATCAAAGGTTTATTCATCCACTTTAAAATTCAATGTTTTTCTCCTTCTAACACAGTGGTGGGCCGTGTATTTTATATCTAGGCCTTCATGCTATCCTCCCGCAATTAAACCACCTTCTAATAACCTCAGCATGACACTAGGACTATAGGCTGCTGTTATTCAACATAACCAGCCCATATTCACAGTGACAGTAACCTTTATAGAGTAGAATAAAGTGATTTAACACGAAGATCAACACCTATGAGAGTTACAACACACTAACTGCAGAGACATGAATAGGATGTAGCATTATTACACATTATGACAGGATGCTGCATCACAAATAGACATGGCATAACCTAAATCAGTGTCATTACCAAAGAAACAAGAACAAACTCACAACAACCATCACATTTACTCATACGACCAGCAAGGAAGCAAAAATGCTGTAAAACACAAATAACACAATCAGATTCAACAGGCTTCTCCATAAAAATCCATCAAACTTACCAAAGATGCTCATCATCTGAAGACAGTCCATCCTCCTTTCTTTATAAAGAGTTCATCCTCCTTTCTTTCTTTATAAAGAGTTTAATGACATGGCTGTACAGTACATTAGTGCATTTCAGTTCCAAAATGTGAAAAAAGCATTGTCAGTTAATCCATTTCTTCTCCTCCTTCAGCCATTGTGGTGTTAAACAAGAGTGCTAAGTAAAAATGTAAATCAAAAATCTAAACACTACATCTAAAAATCTAAATGTCAAGAAAGAAAGTTTAAATAAAAATTATAATGCTCCGTTACGTGCTAGTTAGGTTTACTTGAATTAGCTAAGCTCACCGGCTCTCTTCTTCTTCTGATGAATTTCTGGCAGGCTGTTTAGCTGTTAGCATAATGCTGTACTCTGATGACGTAGGCCAAGGCCAGTGTCAAAGAACACGCCCAATATGGCAAACTCAAAATCTGATTAGTTAAAGAATATGACAATCAACAACATCGTCCCATTTGCTTGAATAGCAGAGGGGATTCACTCCAGATTCTGAAGGCCTCAGGCTAGATTTTTTTACCCGGAGACAGCACAGGGGTAAAATCTGATTGGATAAAAGCTCTAATTTATATGAGCTGTGCTGGAAGCAGCGTGACTGAGGGAGAGAGTACCGTAGCAATGAAATGACGTTAATAACAGAACTGATGGGAATGAACTTTGTAAAATACATATAGCATTAATTAAAATATACAGTAAATTATAAAAACATAATCTGAAGATTTTGACAATCTCTAGGCCAACAGAGAAGGCTTTGCTGGCCCTGACGGCCCACCTCTGTTCTTACACATATGTCCAAATGCAGAAAGTGTCTTATCATTTTTCTGTAAAAGCTGATCTTCTTCAGGGACTATATTCCCTGGCAGAGACATACATTGTCTTCTGTGCAACTCCGTGTCAGACCCGTTAAATAAAATTACTTCAACAAAAAAAATTTTATCTCAAAAATTTGTTTCTCATATCTTAAGCGTGTTTCAAGTCTCTACAATTTGATTTTTATAGTGTACTAGAATGAACTGTAACCTATGACAGTCTGGGAGATAGGAAAAACAATTCTAAAATGTACCGTTCCAGTAGTTTTTTTCTTGGGAAATTGTTGTCAGTAACATAACGTGTATGAGTTGCGTATGTCGGGTTCAAACGTGCTAAATGAGTCCGTGTAGGTTAAGCGGAGGCCAGAAGAGGCTGAATGTGTTGTGTGTATGTAAGAGTTAACACATACATGCACACGCACACTTGAATTCAAAAAGTCATTCTTCATTCCTGTGGATTATAATTCATTGTTTTGAAAAACTTTCAGGAAGTCTGAAAAAATATATTGTTGTATTTAAAGAATCTTCTAAGGTGTACCTTTCTCCTGCTGCAGAGAAATGATATGATGAATTATTATAAATTGTGAGTGTGAGTTTATTAGCTTTAAGCCTGGTTTATGCTTTCAGACACGTGGGCGCAGAAAATATGATGTAATTACGGTCAAAACCAGCTGGCTGTGGAGGGTCGCTCACTGGTCACACCACGCAATTTATTTGATTTTTGAAACAGCGAAGACAATGTTTATGTGACATAAATGAACCTTCACTGACAATTGGCCAAGTGAAGAGGAAGATGAATTAGGGTGGGGGAAAGGAGAGAGAGAGAGAGAAATAAAAAAAAAATGGTGAACAACTTTTTAATTTAACAGCCAATTAAAACAGCAATTCTTCCTCTTTATTAAAGGACCATACTGGTGATTGTGCATGTTTGAGCCCAATATATACAATCTGCATACACATTATGTTACTGACAACCATTTCCCAAAACATACTACTGTAGCAGTAAATCTCAGATTGTTTTTCCTACCCTCCAGACTGCCGTTAGTTTCAGTTCATTGCAGCATGCTCTCAAAATCAACTTATAGAGATTTGAAACATGTTGAGATAAATAATCCATCACAGCAAACACGACGTCTGTTTTTTTTTTTTTTTTTTTTTTTTTTTTTTTTTTNTTTTTTTTTTTTTTTTTTTGTCAAAGTAACTTTATTTAACCTCTCCAATCTGTCAGCTTTTAAAGAGAAATTAAAACCGCCGTGCCTTCTACAATCGTCCATAAGTGTTAGAAGGTGAAACATTGAATTTTAAGGTGGGTGCATCACCTGAACATTTGATTTTTGAAAGATTGGGGGATTTTTAAAAAAATTACAGGAAAATTAAAATACGGTTTTATTTTTTGAAACTTGGTTGTCAGGAACATAACATGTATGCAGGTTTTCTACATTGGACTCAAACATGCACGATTGGTGGTATGGTCCTTTAATCAACAACATCTGTCTTTTCATTCCTCCATGTTTTGCTGTGACTGAACGGGAAACTTTCTGTTTTTGATGGGGTTGTTTTATTTCTGGGGCGGTTTAGAACGGCTTTGTCCTGCAGCACCACTCAAAGTCCTGGAGTTGACACATGGCCCTCATGCAGTTGTCATGAATGTGTGAGAAGCATGATTGCCGGGACATGCAGGCACAGACAGTCCGTTTCGGAGGTGTCCACATCCACCTGGTGTCCGCGTTAAGCATAAAGCAGATCTTGCAGCAGTTGATGTGGTGCGGTTGTGGCGTGGCGACAGTAAGCGTGTTCAGCGACAGAAAGCATGTTCAGCGACAGCAAGTGTGTTCAGTGACAGTAAGCATGATCTCCACAGAGAGCAGAGTGTTAAACTGTGTGCATCTCCCCAGGTGACTGAAGAAACTGGTGTGTATGTGTGAGTTTCCTCCTCAGGCTCTCACAGTCCAGATCTAATGGACTCTGACAGCACGCTAACAAGGTAGCAATGGACACACACTGTGTGTGTGTGTGTGTGTGTGTGTGTGTGTGTGTGTGTGTGTGTGCGGCAGCAGCGAGCCATCAGTCCATACTGGCTAGCAACAGGCTAGTGTTAGAAAGCAGATGTGTGTGTCAGGTTACACTGTTGCACATACTACACACACATGTGCGAGCGCAGACACACACTTCAAATACACATAGTCAGGATGCTTCCAACGTGCATACACACACACACACAACAACTCACAAGTACTACACAAGGCCGTGATCCATACCCACGGCTGCTGCCTGTGGACGTGCCACTTTATTAGCACTGATGCATATTCAGCAACAGCAGGATCCTCCAGCGGCTTCTGCTGGGCTGAATGCTGTCTAGTAACACACATCCTCAGCAGACGTGAAACACGGAAGCCTCTGCTGTTCAGAGGACGCTGTTCCCGCGATGGTTGGCTTGACATTGTAGCAAATGTGTTTCGAGCCACAATAGCTCTGTCATCATCTGGCTAAACAAGGCGCGGAAAAAGATGTACGGGNAAAAAAAAAAAAAAAAGGGTTACATGGAGAGCGCCGCGTGTGTCATTTGTGCCAGAGCACTGTTTCCCATTGGTTGAAAATCTACTTGTGATGGTTGGCAGGCATCCAAGCCCCTGGATAACTGTGCAATAGAATATTCTAACAAAAGTTTAACATGGTTATTTGGCTTTAAAAGTGCAAAGAAAAAGCAAAAAAAACACTCAGATGTAGTTGAAAATGGCTGCCACCAGGCTGTATACTATTGGTTGCTAGGCAACCACAATAACACAACGAGCGCATTTTCATTTGACCTCAGCGGGGTTTTAAAGGAAAACTAAAGAAACTAATTAGCTATAACACAGCAGAGGGAAAGAAACTTTGGTGAGACGCATGGAAGTTACATTTATTTTAAAATTAGAAATAATGACCTTGCTCTCTACAGTTGAGGTAAAAAAAAAAAAAAGGAACCCACCACTATTTGAGCATTTATGGTACACTCATAAGGAAGGAGATAGATGCCGGTCAATGGGGATTTTGCTGTAAAATGGATTAACAGTGACAAAACCTAATCATGGATCTTTTTAGGATACTTTTACCTTCCAAATGACGGTAAGATCAAGATCAAGATCACAGATTTATTCCATATTTTAGCCATGTTTTGGTCAGTGGTTTGACAGCATCATTAAATGTGTATTTTTTTTTTAAGGCTGGGTCATCCCACAAAACTGGGTGGGTCTTCATTTACCTGGGTGGACTGCTCAAGTTTCACCTGTGTATGGCAACCACACTAGTGTCCATGTGTGAAAAGATCTATTATTTTTGCAATACAGAGAATGTTCTCGACTTCATTGGTTTTCCTTTTTGTTCTTCTTATCACGTCATCTCTTATCGCTCTTTTTCCGTCTCACTCGACCTTTTCTTGCTGATTTTCTTCCTTGCCTTTCAGTCTCCTGATCCTTCAGTCTTTTTATCTCTTCGCCTCCATCACTATCTTTTTTCTCTCTTTCTGCTTTTGTTTTCCTCTTCTGTCAGTTCAATTATTGTGATGAACACCACCTGTTCACTGCTCAAGCAGATCAGGCTAATGAGGTTTTAAAAGCCATTATGAAATCGTATTAAATGCCATAGCGAGATTAATTTCTCTCTCTCTCTCTCTCTCTCTCTCTCTCTCTCTGCAGCTCCACCACCCAGCAGATTCAACAGGAGAGTGTCAGGTAAGGTGTATTTGTGCGTGTGTGTGTGGGTGCGTGCGCGTGTTTCTTTGATGTCATGTCCCTTAAATGTAATCCACAACGGGGACATCATTGTACACATCACTGCCTCAGCTGCAACATGGTGTGTCTGTCTGTCTGTCTGTGTGTGTGTGTGTGTGTGTGTGTGTCATGCACGTCAAACACTGTTGAGGCCAAACTGTACACACACACTGATTTGTCTGTCTCTGTCATTTGATGTCAAACACCGTACTTAAGGAGTGTTTTGATAATGAGAATATTTGCGTCCTACATGCAAAACCGTGTTAAAAAGTGCACCGCACTGTGTTTTGGGTTTGTGTGTATGTGTGTGCGTCCTCTGTGTTTCTATGTCGGTGTCTGTGGCGGTGTGTGTTTTCTCACGCTCCGTCGTGCTCATCCTGTGTTTACATATGAGTAATTGACGTCAGCCATCACGGCACTGTGCTTTGATTGGTCAGGGGGCGTGGCTGCTGAAGTTTATCTTTATGCTGTCCTACTTTATCACTGTTTACTCTTGTCCCTAAACCAGTCGTAAAGGTTCTTTGTGGCATATTGACAGTATATTAATTTGTAAAAGGTTTAATTTTGGCCTCTTATCTGAGACACTGGGTTTTATGGGGTTTCTTGTTGTAAATTGTTTAAATTTTTTACTATTGGCTAATATTGGTTTATGACAGCTGTAATGGTTTTGGGCCTAAAGCTGGATCACATGGCCTTAAAGGAGCACACCGGTGATTTTCCATATTTAAGCCCAATAAATACCACCCACACACACATTACCTTACTGATAACCACCAGAACATACTACTGGAGTGGTAAATTTTAGAATTGTTTTTCCTACTTTCCAGACTGACCATGGTTTCAGTTCATTCCAGTACACCATAAAATTCAACTTATACAGACTTGAAACATGTTTGAGATAAATAATCCATCACAGCAAACATGACATGTTAGGTTTTTTTTTTTTTTTTTANGTTTTTTTTTTTTTTTTTAACCAAGAAATAAAAAAATGATCATCCATCTATATTTGGATGTACGTGTTAGTAGGTGAAACTTTAAATTTTAAGGTGTGCGTATCACCTGAACATTTGATTTTAAAAGATTAAGGGATTTTGCAAAATAACAGAAAAATTAGAATACCGTTTAATGTTTTGGAAATTGGTTGTTAATGTAATGTGTGTGGTGGTACAGTATTATTTATTGAGCTTAACCATTCAAAAACAGCTGGTCCTTTAAAGGTACAGATTACAGTTACAAAACATGGGCCTAAATATCATATAATTGAAAAATAGCTCCTAGTAATTCATTAAAATCACAGATGTATGATAAATAAGCAGTGTGATAAATAAGCAGTGTGTGACGACATGAGGATGGATTTTTTTTTTAATGCGGCGATCCAGTTACTGTCCCGCCAAGGCTTCAGATATCACCAGCATGAAGCTGGAGTGGCTGTTTCAATGGATTTTGCATGTTTAAGCCCAATATGTACAACCCACTTAAATGTTACATAACTGACAACCATTTTCCAAAACGTAAAACCGGATTTTAGTTTTTTGTTATTTTGCTAAATCCACTAATCTTCCGAAATCAAATGTTCAGGTGATATACTCATCTTCAAATTCAACATTTCATCTCCTGACTTTTGCAGAATTGTAGAAAGCATGGTCATTTTAATTGCTCCTGGGACTATATTTCCTGACGGAGAAATACATCGTCTTCTGTGCAGCTCTTTGTTGGATGGGTTGAGTGATGTTATTTTGACATAAAAAAAAAACTTCAAAGACGTAGTGCTCATTGTAATGAATTACTATCTCAAGCACGTTTCAGTATATTGCTTTTTACATACTGGAATGAACTGAAACCAGTGGAAGTCTGAAAGGTAGGATAAACAATTCTAAAGTGCAAAATCACCGGTATGATCCTTTGAAGGTCCTGTTTATGGAAATTTATTTTACTGGTTTTAAACTCGGGTTAGATGTTACTTCATGGCTACACAGCAGTTTACAAATTCATCATCGACACCTTGAAAAGATTTATTTTTTAAATTATTTCTGCAGCTACATTAGAAAACCAAATTATACAAACACACATGCATAAACGTAAGCATGTCCACTTCACGTGACTCGTGCTTTGAATCATCATGACTGTGATTTCCGATTGACTTCCTCTTTGTGGATCCTCTTCATGGATCTTTGCTTTTTTTTTTTTTTTTTTNTTTTTTTTTTTTTTTTTTTGCCGTTATATATCATCCTGTAACATGTCGCTGTTCTTTGTAATTTGTCTTTCCTCACCTGTGGCTCCTGTTGGCCATTCAGAAAGAGGGAGTCTCTCTTTAAGTTGCCTCTCCTGAGGTTTCTCCCGTCTTTGTTTCATTATCATAAGGTTTTTTTTTTTTAAGGCATTTTGTCATCGTCTTCTTCGTGAGCTCGGGCTGGGTCGGGACCCGTTGATGTGCGAGCCTGTAAAGCCCTTTGAGATTCTGTATGTGGTTTCAGGCTTCACAAATAAACTTGACCCGTCACGTTCAGGAAAGAAAACACCTCCATCATCATCTGCCAGGCCTGAGGAGAGGACAGCAAGACCATCGCATTTACAGCTCCTTTTTTTGGCCTCAAACCCAGTGGAAAGGATGACTTGATGGCGTGTTTGCATTTGGTTTGTTTAGGTTCACACTGCCCACTTACAAGTGAAAACGGCTCGTAAACAAAACTCACAAGTAGTCTGTTTATTGGCTGGTGTGTTGGTATCTTATCATCCTGCCAGACAGGGTAGATAGACATTCTGGCAGCCTGGAGAGGCAAAACAAATCTGATTCCAAACCCTGAAACTTAAGCTAAGCCTGACAAACCTGCCTGCACCTGCAGCCGTATCTGATCTTCATGCCAGCGAAGAGAAGAGAAAAGAAAGCTGAAAGCGAGAGATTTGCTTCCCTTTATTTTGTTATGATGCTTTGTGAGCACAAAGAGCTGCTGGCTGTCACCTGTCAACAGCTACGTCTTTACACTCCTGAAAACTGGGGTTTTTGGGTTTGTTTTCTGTTTGTTGAGATTACTTTAAAGGACCATACCATTTTGCATGTTTGAACCTAATATATTAAATTTTCATACATGTTACATTACTGACAATCATTTCCCAAAGGATAAAACCGTATTTCAGCTTTCCTGATATTTTGCATAATCTGTTAATCTTTCAAAATCAAATATTCATGGGATACACCCACTTAAAAATCAATGTTTCGCCTGCTAATAGTCGTATGAAGTCACGGTCCTTTAAATTTTTCTATAACGCAGGTCTTCTTTTGGGACTATATTCCCCGGTGGAGACATACGTTCACTCCACGCTTTTTATTNACGCAGGTCTTCTTTTGGGACTATATTCCCCGGTGGAGACATACGTTCACTCCACGCTTTTTATTGTTTAAATGATAAAATTACATTACTTCTAAAAAAAAACCTGAATACACGTCTTATAGGTGATGATGGATTACCTATCCCAAGAACGTTTCAAGTATCAACAAGTTGATTTTTTTTTTTTTTAACTTTGTTTATTGGGAGTTTAGTATGAAACAACATTGTTGCATTAAGACATTGTCTCCAATATAGTTGGTGAGCATATTGCATATATTCATATACACATACATACCCATACCCATGCAGTGCATGTTTACAAGAAAAGAGAAAGAAAAGATTTTGGAGCTACATATAATGCTTAACACCCATGGAACAGCAAAAGCAAATAAAAAGAATAAAGGAAAAACTCAGACTCCAACAGTACTGAGCAAGTGTAATGTGCGTCGTAGAAAAAGTTGATTTTAGTAGCGTACCAGAATGAACTGAAACCAATGAGTCTGGGAGGTAGGAAAAACAATCTAAAATTTAACACTAAAGTAGTAAATTTTAGGAAACGGTTGTCAGTAACATAATGTATATGTGGATTGTATATATTGGGCACAAACATGCACAGTCGTTGGAATGAACCTTTAAAGATTGCTGATTTTTTTTTTTTTTTTTTTTGCATTTTTCCTGTGTACAGCTACACATTTTTTAAAGGTTTGTAATGTTTATGATCCTGAATAACTGATACACGATCCATGGCATCACTGAAAAACAGAAAAATTTGGATTTTTATGTGGTGCGTTTATTTGCATTTATCAACAATAACTGAAATGGTGAAGGATTAAATGCAGAAAATAATGGCCGCTTTTTGTTTTCTCACATTTTTGGTTTAAAATGTTGTCAGTCAGTCGTAATATGAGCCATCAAGATTTCTTCCTCAGCATGTGTAATGTGTGTAAAACATTTGAGGTTGACAGATAAAAGTATCTCTGATATATAATGATTTTAGTGAGTTCAAATTCTGCAAACCAAAAACTCTCCAAATGATGATGAACCACTTTTTATGAAGCTGAAAACTCTTCCTAAATGTTAGGTTGACTGTAAGGAAAGCTTTTAGAACACTTAAAACGCTGCCAGGTTATTATCTAAGCATAAAGACAGAATCTTTGTCTGTAGCACCAACATCTTTAAAACCCAGCACTGTATGAAGCTGACATTCAGCAGGTTTATTGCTCAGGACCCAAGGACGTGCAGTGTAACATGTCAAGTTGAACCCGACCCCATACAGCAAACAAAGCTAGCTCACGAGGATGTGAGGCAGAACAAAACTATGGCAGGCTGCGGCGCACACCATAAAGTCCGGCCCATTTTGAACAGTCACTGCACTAGTTTTACATATTTATCATTATTGAGACATTTCCAAGCTCTTCTCTTTCCCTGTCCTCTTTTCCAAAGAGCATAACACCAGACAGGAACGCACACACACAACATGCACTTTTGCCAGACGTTTGAGGCCACCCCCAGATTTAGCATGAGCAGACTGTGTAGCACGTTAATCCAAACTGATGTGGGAGAAGGCAGACAGCAGGAATAGAATGTTAAAACACATCAGCAGGGAGTTGGAACACAACAGGAGTGCTGCACTAATACAGACTGATGCCTTCATGAAAAATCATTTATGTAGCCAGAGTGGCTACATAATGTGAGAAATATTGACAAATTCTTCTTGGAAACTAATTAGTTACATTTATTTTATATAGTTTTGTCATTTCCTGTGCAATAAATTGTAAAACAAANGAAACTAATTAGTTACATTTATTTTATATAGTTTTGTCATTTCCTGTGCAATAAATTGTAAAACAAACAGTGTACTGATGATTTCTTTAAAATCTGAGGGTGGCCTCAAACTTCTGGCCTGTAGTATAAGTGGTTGGAAAGCTCTTTTTATTAGCTACAATCCCAGTGGGTTTTACAGACAGCAGCTTTAACTAGTTGGATCTAGCAGTAAATCACACAAAACACACACACACACACGTGGGGAGGTGCTCTGATAATTGGCTGATCAAACATAAAGGGTGCATATAGTGCTAGAAACGCAGAGATTGGCTTGTTTTGTTCCATGGTGTTTACAGATTTCAGCAACACTTAACATCATTGGTCAAATCGTTTGTCAATCTTGTGAAATCTGGCTTAACGCCGTTATTTTGGATGGCTGGCAAACAGTTTGACTGTGTTATTCTCGTTTGATTGTGACATATGCGAGCTGGATTTACTCTGTAGAATGTGTGTTCACCATGAGGCCCAGTTTGTAGCCAGACGTCTTGTTTTTTTCACCCCGTAAGCGGTCTTCTAATGAGCTCAGCACGCGATAACAATCTGCTACAAAACTTCATCTCCATGTCCTAAATTCTATGGTAAATTGTCTGATGCTGTTGAAGAGACGAGAGCTGAAGCTTCCTCACGAGGTTTAGATGAAGTGAAGTCTACCGTCAACATTAAAACATGCTAAATGCTTACATTCAGTTTTAGGGATTGGGTTCTGATCCTTAAAGGACCATACCGGCTATTTTGCATGTTTGAGCCTAATATATTCAATTTTCATACATGTNTCCTTAAAGGACCATACCGGCTATTTTGCATGTTTGAGCCTAATATATTCAATTTTCATACATGTAATGTCCATCCATCTATTATCCTCCGTTTATCTGGGTCGTGGTGGCAGCAGACTAAGCAGACCAGCCCATAATTCCCTGTCCCCGGCCAGGCCCTCTAACTCCTCCTGGGGGACTCTGAGGCGTTCCCAGGCCAGCCGGGAGATGTAATCCCTCCAGCGTGTCCTGGGTCTTCCCCGGGGCCTCTTCCCAGTTGGACGTGCCTGGAAGACCTCCCTAGGGAGACGACTAGGGGGCATCCTAACTAGGTGCCCGAACCACCTCAACTGACTCATTTCGATGTGGAGGAGCAGCAGCTCTACTCTGAGTCCCTCCCGGATGTCCGAGCTTCTCACCCTGTCCCTGAGAGTGAGCCCAGACACCCTACAGAGGAACCTCATTTCCTCCATTACACGTAACATTACATAATTCCCAAAGCATATTAATGGAACGGTGAATTAGGCCAGTTTCACATAAGTGTTGAGCGTTGACCTGGGCGTTCCATTATTGTGTATTGGGAGCTGAGCGTTGACTCCTGATATCACGTCACCTTGGTGCTGCGCGGTTTCTGATTCTCCGTTTTGACGCAGCGCTCAAAGTTCAATCAAATTCAACTTTGACCTTTCCGACGTTGACCTTTCCAACGCACAGCCAGTCACAGAACAGCTGTACTCTGGTAACCAGAACGTCACAGTGATGGAGGAGAAGCTCATAACCTGTAGAGCATTTAAGAATGATGACTCAACATTTTCACCATTTTTTTTTTTTTTTTTNTTTTTTTTTTTTTTTTGTTCTCTGAATGAGAAGAGCCAGAGCCTTCTTTGTTGCTATGTCCATGTTGCCCGACTTGACCCAGAAACCCGATTTGGACCGCAAGTGTGCAAAAATCACCCATGGTACCCGTCAACATGTCACTAACAACGAGCGCTTCCTGTCAGCGCTGGTTGATACTCCGCTCATGAACAAGCAGAGTGCTGGATGCCAAGCTCAGCGGCAACGCTCAACGCTTAGCATGTGATACCAGCCTTAAAAAATGTTTTTCCTACCTTCCAGACCTCCATTGGTTTCAGTTCATTCTGCTATTAAAATCAACTTGTTGATACTGTAAACGTTCTTGGGATAGGTAATCCATCATCACCAACAAGACGTGTATTCAGGTTTTTTTAGAAGTTATGTAATTTTAGTGTTTAAGCTCAATAAAAAGCGTGGAGTGAATGTATGCCTCCACCGGGGAATATAGTCCCAAAAGAAGACCTGCGTTTATGGAAAAATTTAAAGGACCGTGACTTCATAAGGCTGTGTAACTATTAGCAGGAGAAACATGGATTTTTAAGGTGGGTGTATCACTTGAATATTTGATTTTGAAAGATCAAGAGATTTTACAAAATATCAGGAAAGCTGAAATACGGTTTTATCCTTTGGGAAATGATTGTCAGGAACATAATGTGTGAAAATTAAATACAGTATATTAGGCTCAAACATGCAAAATCACCGGTATGGTCCTTTAAGCAGTTAAAGAGATTCTGAAGTAAAACTAAGATCAACTGTATTGATCCCATGAGGGGAGATTAAAGTATGGCAGCAGCAAGTACAAGAGGACAAAAGTACAAGTATTGAAAATATACTGAAATAAGATACAGAATATAAATATACTGAAGTAAATAAAACAGAAATTGTAAGCTAAACACTGTATAAAAGTAAATAGCATTCAGCAGTATTTACAGATGAATGATAACAGACATGCAGAACAAAGTAAAACATGTAAGGTTGATGGTAACTACATGGGATAAAAACTACCATCTTAACAGAAACATTCAGAAAGCAGCTTGTGTGTTTTTCATGAGTGGATCAAACACTGTGGACGCTGTTTCCTCGTCTCTCTGCTGCTCGCCATCACCTCTGTGCGTTACACAATATCTTTCTGTGTGTGTGTGTGTGCGCGCTTGTGTAACATCTTACCTTTGCCTGTACACTTTTCAGAATACGTAGAAGCATTTTAACCCAAATGAGGTAGATAAGGTGCCTTTGTGTGTGTGGGTGTGGATGTGAGTCTCTCTCTCTCTCTCTCTCTCCCTCCCTCTCTCTCTCTCTCTTTGTCTTTCTCTGTGTCTCTCTCTCTCTCTCTCTCTCTGTGTGAGAGAGATTGTGTGTCTGTGTTTGTCTCTCTTTGTGTGTGTGTGCGTGTCTTTCTTTGCTATGTGTGTGTGTAAAACAACACTATGCCACAACATTTTACACCTGGTTTGTGCGTCTTGAGTGCAGGTTGTATCAGTTTCATCTCACACGGAGGTCCGACGTTGAAGCGTCCCCACGTGAACTCACACTTCCTGCACAATACAAATCTGACGGGAAAAAAAGTGAATTCACGTCACCACACACATTTACACATTTCATCACCAGGACAGCTTTGCACTGTGTAGAAAGTGCAGATTTAGAGTCATATCAGCATCTTTAGGTGTGAACAGGAAGTGAAACGTGTTACATGTCCGCTAAATAAATCCAGACTGTTAGTGCAGGGAAACGCAGCAAAAACTAAAAGCTTCACAATACGTATTTATGCAGGTTTTCGATCAAATTTGGTTCCTAATGTCATATTTCACATCTGTTACGCTGCAACTTATCAGCATTTTCATCAGTTCTTTTCTCTGTTCATTCGTTGCTTTAGTATTAAAAAAAATATCAATAATTAATAAAAATAAATAAATTGTAATAATGTTCCCAGAGCTGAAGGTGGCAATCTTTAAATGACAAAGAATTTTAGAGTAAGAAACAGAAAATAGCAGCATATCATGTCAAAATATTTGGTATTTTTAGTTGATTAAATTACTAAAATTAATCGGTTATTAAAATTGTTAATAGATTTTCTACTGATGACAAATAGAATAAATATTTCAGCAGCAACGATAAGGTCAAGGTCAGCTTTATTGGTCTCCTAGGAGAAGTTAGGCATCAAGGTTGCTGTTACACACATGCACGTCTATTCTACATTCTAACCTCAAATACAGCTATACACACATTGTCAGAAAAAAAAGTGCCATGTGCTGCAATACATAACTAGAGTAAAATCAACAGTGCTGATGACAAAAAAAATTTAATTAAACTTTTTAAAAAATCGAACTGAAAAATAAATAAATAAATAAAAATACAAATTAAGTAGAATTACAAAACGTACAAAAATATTGTAGATGATGTGAGTCGTTTCAGGAGTTCCGGTTGGGGTTAAGGTAAATATTATTATATGACATGTATATGTGTTATATGATTATAAAATATCTCTCATACGTCATGGAGTTATTGCTGATTATGATTCCACACTTTTATTACGTAAACTATAAATTAAAGCCAAAATCAGATTATTTAAATCAGAGCACACACCTGTTAACGTGATCTCACTGATGCTGCTCGTCCTCTGAATACTGGATCCTTCATGTTAACTTTGATTTTTGGAATCACATGTTTAATGTGTGATTACATGGCGTGTGTAAAGCAGCTTGGCGTGTGTAAAGCAGCTTGGCGCATGTGTTTTTTTTCAGTGTGTGCAGAGGCATTCAACCCGGACGAAGACGATGAGGACACGGAGCCCAGAGTCGTTCATCCTAAAACAGACGAGCAGCGCTGCAGACTGCAGGAGTCCTGCAGAGACATCCTGCTGTTCAAGACGCTAGACCAGGTACACACACACACACACACACACACACACACACACACACACATCTTATACATACACACACATATACACACACACGTCATACACACATCATACACACGCATCATACACACAACATACAAACACACACACACACACATCATACAACATGCACACACACACACACACTTGTCATACATACATGTCATACAAACACACACATACACACACGTCATACAACTGCTCACACGTTACACACATCATACACACGTCATACAAACACACGTCATACACACACACGCACACGTCATACAAACGTCACACACGAGGGGAGACACAAAAACGGTGCTCTATATTAGGAAATAACTGCTTTCATTTCCTAAAAAGGCAATACCGGTGAATTTTTTCATGTTTGAGCCCAATACATACAACCTGCATACATAATAAATATGCTGCTTTAATGGTAAATTGTATAATAGTTTTTCCTACCTTCCAGGCTGCCATTGGTTTCAGTTCATTCTAGTACGACATAAAAATGAACTTGTAGAAAGTTGAAGTGTTCCTGAGATAAAGAACTCATCACAGAGAACATGGAGCTGCACAGATGATGTATGTCTCCGCCAGGAAATATAGTCCCAGGAGAAGACGGCTTTTACTGAGAAATTAAAACGAGTGTGTCTTCAACAATCATGCAAAAGTGTTAGCAGGTGAAACACTGAATTTTAAGGTGTGTATCACCTGGGGATTTGGAAAAAATAACAGGAAAAGTAAAATACAGTTTTATTTTGGAAATTGGTTGTCAGTAACATAACATGTATGTATGTATTGGCTCAGACATGCACAGTCACCGGCATGGTCCTTTAAAGTCCACGTATACACATTTTCTTGTCATTTCCTGTTCCTGCTCTTCGTTCATCACGTCCTTCCTCTTCTCCTACAGGAGCAGTTCTCACAGGTCCTGGACGCCATGTTCGAGTTACTGGTTCAGCCGCAGGAGCACGTCATCGACCAGGGAGACGACGGCGACAACTTCTATGTCATAGAGAGGTGAGACCAGCAGCCGTCTTATCGATCAGGGTGTGAGCTGATCGATCGGCTTTTCTCTGGCGTGTTTGCTCAGTGAATCTGGGTCAGTTTGTTTCATCAGATAACGTCGGCAGTTTGTTTTAGTGGGTTTGGTGCCAGAAAGCCAAAGATAACAGTGTTTGACACCAGTGGAAGTGCCAGAGGGGTGTGTGTGTGTGTGTGTGTGTGTGTGTGTGTGTGTGTGTGTGTGTGAGAGAGAAAGAGTGTGAGTGTGAAGTGTGGGAAGTTCCCTGGAAAAATATTTTATTTCGTACTAATTTTTACTCTCCTAAAATTACAATGAAACAACATTACCACTCATTAATACGACGGCGTGTTAGGGCCATAGAAGACAAAAAAACTAAGGGGGGCATTATTTTGAGTTTTTAAAGTTGCAAATTTGTGAGTTTTTGAACTCAGAAAAATAAAGAGAAAGTGGGGAATCAGAACCGCCTCACATTATGACTATGTCTGCAGTACATGACCTTATTAAATTATACATTTCATCGGATTTAGCAATGAAGAAATACTTCTGCTTTTAGCGCAAAATCATCGAATTATCAAAAGCATATGAACTTTAAAAATTCACAAATTTACAAGTTTAAAAACTCAAAATAATGCCCCCCCCCCCCCCNCCCCCCCCCCCCCTTTTTTTGTGTGTGTGTGTGCGTGTGTGTGTGTGTGTGTCTTATATGGCCCTCATACACCGTTGTAGATTAAGATTCTTCATTTCTTTCTGTTTTTGCTTAACAGAACGAGACATTTACGTTATCCATAACAGGACAAGATTCTTTTGCTACGTGCTTTTCTTGTGTGGTGTGGATAAGCGATTGTGACCTGGACGTAACTTTAGTTTACCATCATTTTATTATCTTCATCAGACATACAGTATCATTGAATCTTTTTATAGTCTCACCTGCCAAAATATCCAAACTCCTCTGCCATTTTGTCTTTAAAGGACCATACCATCCATTTTGCATGTTTGAGCCTTATATATTAAATTTTCATACGTTACATTACTGACAATCATTTCCCAAAGGATAAAACTGTATTTCAGCTTACCTGATATTTTGCAAAATCTCTTAATCTTTCAAAATCAAATATTCAGTGATACACCCACCTTAAAAATCCATGTTTCTCCTGCTAATAGTTACACAGCCTTATGAAGTCACGGTCCTTTAAATTTTTCCATAAACGCAGGTCTTCTTTTGGGACTATATTCCCTGGTGGAGACATACATTCACTCCACGCTTTTTATTGAGCTTAAACATTAAAATTACATAACGTCTTAAAAAAACCTGAATACACGTCCTGTTGGTGATGATGGATTACCTATCCCAAGAACGTTTCAAGTATCAACAAGTTGATTTTAATAGCAGAATGAACTGAAACCAATGGAGGTCTGGAAGGTAGGAAAAACATTTTGAATTCATTAAAATGAATTAAAATTCATGTTAATTCATATTTAATAGTATGCTTTGGAAACGGTTGTCTGTAACATAAAGTGTGTTCGCGCTGTATATATTGAGCTCAAACACGCACGATCGCTGGTGTGGTCCTTTAACATCTCGAATAACATTCCCAGGAACTTACAGTGTGAGAGGGTGGAATAAAATCACTGTAGGTTTTAATGTTTAGCTTGATATCTTACAAAAACAAAATAGGACCAGATTAGTTTGCTAAGCCTCCATGATAACCTGCAGCATGCACTATTAATCACAGAAGTCATTTATGTTACCGAATGATAAAACAGCACAGAAAAAATTTCCAGATGGCCATTATTTACCTGCAACCAAAGAAAAATGGAGCCACCAGTGGTTTGGCTTGTGGTCGGCCATTGTTTATTTGACCCTGGATTCTAATCATTCCTGGCATTGCACATATCTGTGCAGTTCCACTTGTCGTGCGCTATCTTTGCATCTGCATACACACTTGAACATCACGTGTCGCTGCTCACGAGACTTGCGATGACCTTTAAGAGCAGCACGCCTGGCTTGTCAAATACCATCCCGGGGTTTTCTCTGGCCTGGGAAGTGGGAAGTGGGAGCTAACGTAGCAGCAGGGCGGCTGTTAGCATGGACACAGAGCCAAACAGGAAAAACACACCACAAACATATTGCTTAATGCTTGATTCCAGTTGTTCCTGTATCTCATTTGCATATACAGAATGTAACACAGCTTGTTGACCTGCTTCTACTTTAAACTTTTCAATCTTTTACAGTGCCGTGAAAAAGTATTGGCACCCTCAGGTCCAGGCATTATTTATTTAATTTTTATTCAAGNTACAGTGCCGTGAAAAAGTATTGGCACCCTCAGGTCCAGGCATTATTTATTTAATTTTTATTCAAGATGCAAACAATAGGATTGTCATAACGTAAACAAAGTCAAATGTTCAAAACAAACATATATACAAGTGGAAATTGCTCTTCCTGAACAAGAAAAGTGCACAAAACAACTTTAGTTCAAAAAGCCGTGTGAAAAAGTATTGGCACCCAGTTAGTATTAGTAACTTGTTGCACCTCCTTATGCTAGAATAACCTCTTCAAGCCGTTTCTTGTAACCACTGATTAGTTTTTCACATCGAGATGGAGAAATTTTTGCCCATTCTTCCATGCAGTACTGCTTCAGCTGAGTTAGGTTGGATGGCTTCCTTTGGTGAACAGCTGCCTTGAGATCTCGCCACAGCATCTCGACTGGGTTCAAGTCTGGGCTCTGACTGGGCCATGGGAGAACTTTTATTCTTTTCTTCTGCAGTCATTCCACTGTCGACTTGCTGGAATGCTTCGGATCATTGTCTTGTTGTAGTATCCACTTGGTACCCAGGTGAAGCTTTCTGGCAGAGGCCTTGACATGTTCATCTAATATGCTTTGATAGACAGATGAATTAATCAAACCGTCAATGACTGTAAGGTTTCCAGGCCCTCCTGCAGCAAAACAGGCCCAAACAAGAATACTCCCACC
>VXCM01007461.1:3563-21264 GCA_014773175.1 Lucifuga dentata | reverse complement strand
TTACATGTATGAAAATTGAATATATTAGGCTCAAACATGCAAAATGGTGGTATGGTCCTTTAATATCAGGACATCAACAATTACTTTGGGATTACCAAATACATGAGACCTCATACCAGTACTACTGTTCAGTGATACAACAAGTACTCATGTCTGTTACTTTAGTTTAAAAAAAAAACAGTAGAAAAATACTCTGTTGCTAAAGAAATTCTTACTAAAGTAAAATTAAACAATTATTGCCAGTAAAGAGTACTCAAGTTTCCAAAGTAAAAGTAGTAGTTCTTGACTCAGAAGGAAAGCGAAAAAGCAAATAAAGAAGGAAATAACAAAGGCAATAAAAAAGAAATAAGCAAGGAAGGAAGGACAAAAGGAGGGATATAAGGAATGCATTAAAGATATTTTATAACCCTATCCCATGTTGAATATTACTCAGAGTCTGCAGCAGTTACTTAGATGTGATGTAGTAAAAAGTACCCAGTTATTGCTAAAGTACAATACTAGAGCAAATACACTTTGATACAATTTCAGTGTTGATACTTCCAGCATAAATGCCACAAACACACACACACACACACACACACACACACACACACACACACAGATTGGCTGGAGATTGACGTGCGCTTGTTACTGATCAGTAAATCTGATGGATTTCGGCGGGTCTCTCCCCAGTGGCTGCTCTGTTTGGTTCAGCTCAGCACTATTAGCAGACTGGCTGCTATTCAGAGGTCAAAGGTCACCCTGTCTGTCTGCGCTCTCCCCTGTAATCCCCCCGCTCCTTGCTGCGCGTCCCTTCCTCATATTAAATCACGCTTGGAGCACTGACGCAGCCTCATCCATATTTTACCCCCACGTCATTTTTAATGCAGCAGCACTTTTTAGGGCAGCAAACCGATATATTTATTAACTGACCCAGGTCGTAGCAGCATCTGCCAAGAAATAATCATGTTTGTTGGGAAAATAAAATGAAAAGGAGCTGTGACAACTTTATGAAGTAAGCACAACGGTCCTTCATTACTCCCTCAAACCCCCTCTGGCGTTTTCCATGCCAGGCTGCACAGCTCGGCACAGCGGCGCTCGGCGGGGTAAATGAGTGAATTGTCAGGGAGAATCTTCGCCGTGCTATAACTTCACCCATAAAGGCCTATTATTCCTGAAGAGGCCCGCTGCTGAAACCGGTTTACTGTCATAACTCAGAGGAGGAGGCCTGTTCTCTCAGGTGGCAGAGGGGGAAAATGTTTATGGAGGAGGTAAATAATTCAATCGGGCGCTTTATCGCGCAGTGGGCCCTCGCTGTCAAGGCTTTTAGCTTCCTAACGGTGAGAGAGAACGAGCTCGCTTTGCCTTTTTCTCGCCACGATTTAACAGAATGAAGCAGAGGAAGAGAAAAATGAGGAAAATTCTCACTTGTGTGTATTTGGTGTGTAAGGCTACACACTTGTCACCCACTCACCACGTACTTTTTTGGGGTTTTCTGTAAAACACATGTACTTTAAATATCTGGTTTGAATCGTCTCTCCATGTCGACTTTTACACACTTTACTCTCTCAGAAGACTCTAAAAGTACTATTACTATAAGGGAAAAATTCTCCATACTTTCTCTCCCCTACCTGCCTGATGGGGCGAGTGTGTGTTGTCTGGCCTTCTATAAAGCATATAGGGGTTTGTGCAATTTCTGTGTGTGTCTAGGGTAAAATTTATGAATACATGTGTGTGTGTTTGTGTGTTTACGTGCATCCAAGTGGGAGATTGAGAGAGAAAGTGAGGACCAGCAGCTCCCTCCTCTCCCTCCGACAGCGTCTCATAAATCACCCCATAAATTCAGTCTGTCCTCCGCTTTAACACGACTCTGCTCTGCATTTGTACTCCAGCCAATCACAATGGAGATGGAGACAGAGATGGCGTCTGCTTTTGGAGTCTCTTCCTGTTTGCCTCCGCGAACTCTCCTGATCTGCCAGACGCGTAAACGACCTCTTACTCCGCCAAGGATGTAGATTTTACTCCAGCATATCACGCTCGGTCCAAACCATCTCCAGCCACACCAAAACTTTAATTTCATGTGTGAAAGGAGAATTATTGTTGCATGTGAAATCCCTTTAATAGCATATGTTAAAGGACTATACCAGCGATTTAGCATGTTGAAACCCAAGAAATACAACCTGATACACTTACGTTGGAAGTTTGTTGTACTTTCCGTCTTCTTTTCTCTCGCTGGTCTGTTGAATGACTCTAGCGTTCTCTCCTCATCCCTCCATCTCTGCATCCACTTTAATTTGTTTTGTCAAGGAGGCAAAATGCCGAGGGGTTGGAATCTGAATGAGCGATTCTCTCACTCTCTCCATCCCTCCGCCAAACATCTTTCTTTCATCTTGCAGAATCTTCTACCCTTCTCAACAGGAGCCCCCCAGGCCTAAAGGTGACACCCTGTTTAAAATTCTCCGCTAACTGCGGCTGGCGCAGCGTCGACTCGGTCAACANAGGTGACACCCTGTTTAAAATTCTCCGCTAACTGCGGCTGGCGCAGCGTCGACTCGGTCAACAGGGGACCGCCAGGACCGAAGAGAGTTGTGGGCTCGTGATGAATCTTTGCCTTTTTTACCGCCATCCTAATCAGCAGGCATTGATTAATTGGATTAACCTGAAATGATCTTAATCACTGATCAATTTCCATTAGCCACCCTTAAATACGTCTTAATGGGATTTAAGGAGTGGCAGGTGCATCCGAGTGTGTGTGGGTTTGTGTGTGTGTCTAAGTGTACACATTGTACTTATATGTGTTTGTGTGTATACACAAACACACAGCATTTAGGATTATTTTATCAGTCAGTCTATTATATATCTCTTGATTACCTGTTTACTTAAAATGATCAAATCTATTGATTGATTAAAACTCAGCCCTACATACACTATATGTGTAAGTGTGCAGATGTGTGTGTGGTTGTGTTGATGTGTAGTAACAGCATGTCTGATTAGCTTTGTGTACACATTTTGACTTGAGTGTGTATACGTGTGTGTGTGTGTGTACTTACAGTATGTGTATCTGCCTACGGTGATGCAATATTTCATAATATGGAGACGCATTTTTGTCGTTTAAATGATAATAATAGTATTAATAATAATTCCCCACTTTGCTTTGCAACATCACCTTGGTTTCCACATCCCTTGATGCCACAAAACACATGAAGATGAGTGAATATCCAGTGTCTCTCCATCCACCTCTCTTCCCCCCCCTCCCTTCCTGCTACACTGTGATCCCACTGTCTCCCTCTGTTGTTGTTCTAAACAAGCAGCAGGGGGTTGTGGGTAGATGCCTACACTCACGCTGGGTGTGTGAGTTACCGCATGGAGGGAGAAAGATGGTGAGGAGAGCAAGGGAGACTTCTTTCCTGCATCCTCTCTCTCTCTCTCTCTCTCTGTCACCCAGAGGTCACTCTTTCAGCAGAGGAGACAGGACAGGCTGATTCATTTGCAGGCATCACACACACACATATACACACACTCACACCACTGATAGAATTAGAATATACCGTATGGAGGAGATACAGTATACATAGCATCCAGATACACTACACACACACATACACACACATGCTACACAGTATATACTTTCTTTTTTTTTTTTGCATAAGTACACACACAGATTTTAATTGCACATATGTACACATTACTTTGAGTGTAATCGGCCTTGAGGACACATTCATCAACGAAGACATTTCAGCATAAAATAAATAAACGTGTGTAACACTTAAACACACACACACACACGTACAGTTGAAAACCATAAGGCACCATAAAATGCACAATCACATAAATTTCCACCCTGGAAGCACTCAGGCATAAAAAAATTCCTGCTCCTCAGTGTATCAAAGCAAAGAACAAAATCATATGCCATAACCCATAAACATGTAAACAAACTCCCGCGCAAGCCAGGTTATAAATAAACATGGAATGCATCGTGTACGTATGCACGGACACTTTCACACGCGCCGAGAAGCCTATTGGCTTGTGCTGCATTCAGGGACATAAATTCTGGACGCACGCCTACATACGGAAATCTCTATAAGCAAGTTTATTGGCAGAGAAAAATATTCTGTGATGGAAATAACGTGGAGAAAACAGACGGAGGGTGATGGTGAGGGAGTTGGCAGGGTGGAGGAGGTGGAGGTGGGGGGCTGAACTTAATTCACACTACATGATAGAGATATACAGCATCGCGTCGTAGCTTTCTGTGGACGAGCAGAGAGGAAATGCACGGCGAGGATCCCCATCGCACACAGCTGTATGGCCCACGTCTCTGGTGGAATACTTAGCAAGGGGATTATGAGACCTGCCTCCATTTGCATAACTCCATTAAGGCATCTTTGGTTCTTTTCTATCTTAATCTCTCTTTCTCACACACACACACACACACACACACACAGAGAGACACCTGTGTAGGAAGAGCTATAAAGATGTCCCCCCTATGGAAGGCAGAATTACATTTTCTTTCACATTTGAGGAAGACGTAATCCGCGGTACAGCTGTGAAAATTGAGCTAAGACATGGTGAGGAAATAAAAAGAAATGCATCACAGTTCTTGGATTTCGCCGCCGTGGCCCCGACCCAACGTGACGAGGAAGTTGCCAGATCGAGTGTCAGAGGATTAAAATGCTGCGAGAAGTGTTTGATTCCAGCCCAAATAGTGATGTAGGGAAATTTGCAATATCGTGATGTAGTGTTTCCTAGATAGGAAGCAGCAGGTGAGCAAGGTGGCACAGATGAAAAGGAAATTAGCCTTAAACTGGAGGATGTGGGTTTTAACCACTTGAAGCACGATGTGTTGGCTGGCCCTGTGAATACCCTGACAAAAACGAATTGAGGATCAAATAGAGAGGTTACAGTTTCATTCTTGTTTTGTTCATCTGCCAGTCGAACAACTCGATTCCTTGAAAATCTCTGGAGATTCTGGGAATTTGTGGATTGGCTTTGGATCAGAGAGGTGTTGGGTGGAACAGGAAGTAGTTTTCGCTATTGGAGACAGGTTGAACTTGTGAACGCTCTCTAGTTTTTGCATAGATTTTGCATAATGATGAACAGCATGTTTAAATTTTGACCTCCAAAGCAAGATTTTGCTTTCTGTATCTTATGCTGCAAACCATTATCATTCAACTCAGAATTCCCAGCCAGAAGCAACTTATCAGATATAAAAATAAAAAACCCTGACGCCACACCAATATGGTGGCACGCATGGTGAACAGTAACAGATTTCCCTATACATAATTTTGTAGTTTTCAAGGGTTTTGTAGTTTTTTTATGGCTCCTCTGTAGATGTTTATAACATTCATTGTCATACAAATATGAACTTGTGCGTATCCGTGTCTTTCCGAGCATCTTTGGGTTGCACAGAATGGACAAACAAAGCCAACCTGCCATTATTATGCTTGGGAGCTGGATCCACGATTCAACGTGGTTCTGCTCTCCTCATTTGACATCTCAGACTTTCATCTTTTCCTAAAAATGAAAACACAGCTTCAGATAGCATCACATGTGGGTTTGTAGTGCTAATTTAAAAGCCTGTAAGTGCTTGATTACCATAACGTTAGCTTTAGCAGTTTCAAGTTTGTAAACCGCGTTTTTCTTGCGACACTATAGGAAAGAGCAGGATGTACAGTGGCTTAATTCACCCAATGTCATAAACCAGCCCTGCAAACAATATATTCCCATATTTTACTCCATAAGATCCAATAAACTTACATATTGCACCCTGAGTGAGTTATTATTTCTTTCTTCCTTTAAGACTGGTCTAAAGATAGCCAGGCTGTGTGTGGTTCTAAGGCGAGCGATGACCCCGAGGTCACCTTCCTCCTCTGGTGTCTTTATAGCGCCGGCCCCCACAGTGTCCCCTCCTCCTGCAAGCCACTCTCTCTCCCCCTCGTCTTCCTTCCTTCCCCTCTCCGTCTCTGCTTCAGTGGCGTGAATCATGAAAGCGAGTCCTGTGTAGTCAGTGGGCCTTTTCCTCGGTGGCAGCTTGTTGCAGAAGAAGAGAGAGAGATGAGGTATTGATTTGAGAGCCTCTGGGAAGAGAACAATAGGTCCCTTACTGAAGCCACTCTGAAGCACAAACACCTTCCCTGCAGCCTCTCAGAGCCAGAGAGACCAGAGAGGAGGAGAAAGCCGGCTTCTAGCAAAAAAAAAAAAAAAANAAAAAAAAAAAAAAAAACAGCTTCTCCTTCTGCTGCTCCCTCTCTCTCTCCACTTGCAGCCTACTGTTGGTAGCCCGAAGGGGATGAATGATGCACTGGGAGAGGAGGAGGAGGAGGAGGAGGAGGCAGCCAGACCTTGGCATTTCCCAATTCCCTGCAGACCCACTAGCTGCACGGGCCGGGACCCTGAACCCTCTGAACCTGGCCTCTTCAGAGCAGCTCTGGGCCAATTGCACAAAAGCACAGGGCCTAGAACTGTGACACCCTGTAGGTCGTCGGTTCAAATCCAATACTTGGCTGCCCAGAGGCATGCTGAACTTTCTTGGCATGCAAACCCAACCCAACCTGACTCACCCCACCCGCCTCCACCTCCACCACCACCACCACCACCCACAACCACACACTCTTACTCATGACTTTGGTCCAGGGTCGATGATTTGCTCACAGTGTTGGATAAAAGCTTTCAGCTGAACTGATTCATGACCGCTGTGAAGAAAATGGCTCGGCACGTGATGTCACCGCAAAGAAGTGCGTGCGAGGTTATCTGTGGTGAGGTTGATGACATCATCAGGGGGAGACAGCGAACGCACCTCCTCTTTCTTGTTGCTTTATGAGCTTGTTGTCCACTAGCTGTGAAGGAGGCGAGGTGGGAATAAATACACAACAAAATTACTCGCTGTCATCGCTCAGTGTGAGGAAAGCTGGTGTAAAATACTCCAGAGGATGTGCTTTAGCGTGAATGTGGGTGTGGCAGGGATGCAAATAGCATTAGCATGGNACTCCAGAGGATGTGCTTTAGCGTGAATGTGGGTGTGGCAGGGATGCAAATAGCATTAGCATGGTAAAAAATTTTAATTAAAAAAAAAAATCTGAATTTAGTCTTCTGACCATGTCTGAAAGTGCTCCTAATTTGCCTTAATTTATGTGACATTTTTAAATTTTAATCTATAATCTTGGGGATTTTTCATTATTTAATTCCTGAATTTTTCTTTATTCATTCCAAAATTTGAGACACAAAATTGTTCATACTATATCCTAAAAGAAAAAAATTCCTCTTGTTCTGGGAATTTTCATTCTTAATGTATCTGTACTGTAGCATTCTGACAGGGACCATCCTTCATAATACTCTTCCATTTCAGCTGATAGTTCAGCTTTTCCTGCTAATCCTCTTACTTTACTGTAATCACGTTTACTTCAGAGAACTGCACATTAAAACACATGATCTGTATTTAAGTTTTCGCTGAATAAACAAACTGACATGAATCTCGAGAGACGGCAGCAAGTCTGTGGTGTGTGCGGGGTCAAGCGGCTGACTTTACCTCTTCTCCTACACAAGCGCTGGCTGGCTGCGGGTCGTCGGGTCTTGTATATGCTCTTTATCTCATTATGCTAAACGGCTGGAGGTTGTGAGAGAGTCGCATCATCTGTTGAGTTCATTTGGAGCCTCTTATGTGTCTGAACATTGTTTGTATTGATTTGTGTTTAGAGGGATCCTGATACGTTGAGGGATCATGATGAAATGGAGGTCAGTTGAGGTGCTGTCCATCTCGCTGTTTATTTATATTGATTGCATTTCTCAGTGTATAATTTTATTGAATTTACTTTTTTGTTAGCATTTGCTTTCCACTTGTTCATGTCATGCAGCAATGTAGAAGAGAGATACAGTAAATCCAAAGTTTTTTGAAGAAAGTTCCTTCGTTGAAGTTTCTGACTCGTGCACGGTGATGGATGACCAGCGCCGATTCACATCACAAAACCTGCTCAATATTTTGCCCACAATGCACTGCACTCCTCAGCAGGAAATGAGAAAGGCTCCCCTCCGATGGCACACGCCGAGGCCAAAAACAATTTTCTAACTTTCAATTTTGTCGCAGCCTCCATTCTTTACTTTACCGGCGACTCATGCAGGCGACTCATGTGGAGCCTGGTAATGAATGTGTTTCATAAACAGACATCAAGAACAGCCGCTCCATCGCTGACTCCACCGAGCATCCCTCTTTTTAAACGTCCTCATCCTTCATCGTTGAGACTAAGCGGTGGGCCTGTTCGCTACCAGAGTCTGGCTAATTTCCTCTGCCTCCCATTCCTGGACGAGGGCTATTAATTTGGCGTAATGCTGCTCCTCTTTATTGGGTGTCATTGCTATCGTATCATGCCATACCTCAGCCACATCTCCTCTCTGCCACTCAGCACGCTCTCTGGGTCTCCTCGCTGGCGAGACTCCAAGGGGAGGCCATTTTGAAAACCCTCCCCTTTCCTTTTAACTCATCCTTTTCTTCCTTCCATCCTTCTCTATCTTAGCCACAGTTCCCTCACCTCCCCTTCTCCTCCTCCTTTTCTCCCTCCCTCTCCGCTGCAGGTTGTCTAAGCATGTATTTAATAATGTTCAGTGCCTTTAGCTAGCGCTAACAACCCCTTCCACCAGCACGCCAGCAGGCACCTAGCGGTTTTAAAGGCACCAGGGGGGTCATTTCCCGCTCTTTCTCTTTCAATTCACTTAGAAAAACCAAGACAGAGGAATATAAGCTCAGTCCTCCCCCTCTTCTCTCCCAGGCTTCTGCCTCTTTCTTCTCTCTTCTTCTTTCTCTTTCACTTTGAGTCCCTCAGTCTTCTCCATGTCCGTCCTTACCTCCTCGCTTGTGGCTGTATCACAGCATCAGGGCACTAGGAGAACTTTAAAATGCTCAGGATGAATTGTTTGTCTTAGGTAGGAGAGTCAAATGGCAGCAGGAGACAAGGAGAAAGGGTGTGTGTGTGTGTAGGGGAGGAGATTGTTGGGTGGTGGTGATGGTGGTGAAAAGCTTGCCAAGGATGCAGGGATGCAAATAGCAGCAAAAAGTGGCATGAATGCTCATCTTCTTGCATCTTCCATCATTTGCAAGAGCCTGAGTGGGTGGGGTGGTGACAGAGATGTGTGTGTGTGTGTGTGTGTGTGTGTGTGGGGGCTGTTGGGGGAGAGAGTAAGGCAGAGATGGGTGGGTTATTAATTTCCACTATGCAGTATCATGCAGCTGGTGGCTCCAAAGCGAGGTTTGGCGGTAATGAAAATGGCCTGAGTCGAAGATTAATGGCTCATAAAGACAGAGCGTTTAGATGGGACGGCCGCCTCAATCTGGACGGCGGTGACTAATCGCAACAGACACACGCACGTGCTCACACACACGCACGCACATAAACACACATAGCCACAGCTTCTCTGTTACCTCACCGTCTCTTTGAGCTGGACTTACCTCCTCTTTTTATCCAGCTCCTGCTGCTCTTCATTTTCTTGTACTCCCCATTCTCCCCGTCCTCACCTCCTGCCCCTCCCTCGCTCTGTCTGATGTTGGTGTGAATTGTGGCGAGGTCAGAGTTCAAGGNCACCTCCTGCCCCTCCCTCGCTCTGTCTGATGTTGGTGTGAATTGTGGCGAGGTCAGAGTTCAAGGCGTGCAAAGAATTATCTTGATTTATGCCCCCTGAGCTCGGTGCTGGTTGTGGCGTCCACGGTGGCAGGCGGCGAGTGGGCCGGTGGTGAGACGTAGACGTGAGACCCCCCAGCCCCCTCATTTTTTCTATTTTTTTACAGCAGCTCCAGCGACAGAGCCACCGTCATCATCAAATCGGAGAAATGGGCTTGCTGGGTGCCAGCTACACTTCCTGCTTTGTGGCTGAAGCAGCATCATATATCTCTAAAACCACGCAATAAGGTTGTGAGAAACGTGTTTTTAAAAGAAATTGATTGGATTCTTTATGATGCACGTGTGTTTGAGGTGTACTGCTAGATCGGGACAATGATGCAGCACACACACACACACACACACACACATTTTACCTGCAGGCTATAAAACAAGAGATTCTCATCAAGTAAGAGTCGCTCCTGTTATACCTTTTAATATTTGCTTTTACCCTGCAAAGGCTGTTATTATGCTTTGGCTGTAGCAGAAATCTGACCTTTGACCTTTCAATCAAAGATGATCTTTGCAAACTATAAACCATCTTGTCAATCAGAGCCCTTTGTAACAGTAAATGACAGATTAGATAACAATCAGGTGATATTATCTGATACACACACAACCATTTCCTGTTTTTTTTTTTTTGGTCCAGTCTAATTCCTGAGATCTGCTGCGTGGGTCCTGACATGATTCAGGCCTTAACACGGATCCCCAATGGAGTTGTTTCCTGATATTTTCATTTCTTCCTTCAATTTCACTGTAATTTGAAATGATTAAGAAAAGTGCTGTGAAAAGTTAGCGCGCTGGCTGAAATGATTGAAAATGGAAAATATCTATCAGCAGCTGCATGGGTCTTGGCCTACGAAGGAGTTTAATCCTCCAATCTAAACATACAGACTGCTGTGGAGACGCTCCCGTCCAACACGAGACAGAATGAGACGTGTTTAAGTGTGGAAAAGGGTTGTGTATGACCTGACAGGTGGAGCATGAAAAAATAACAAAACGCTGCCAGGATTACAGGTTATAGGAACTAAAATATAAGATGTTAGGGGTTTGATTCCCTCTAGAGTCCTTCCATGCTGAAAACCTATATAGTCCATGCTGTAACCGGATACACTCCAAAAACTCGCTACTTCCTGTGCAAAAAAGACTCGCTTATAAAGCAAAAATGAAGCTTCTGTCTTTATTAGCTGGGTCCAGATCTTGGAGGCAACAAGCTAAACCCTCTGGCGTATTCTGGGTCTGCCCCGTGGTCTCCTGTGTATCTTTACACTGTAACACAGCTCCTGATCATGTGACTATACGTGTGTGTGTGCTCTGAGCTTGTTTTGAATGTGTATAAGTCACACATCTCTTATGACCAGGCAGCGACTCCTGGCTGTTTCCCATCATCGTTGAAAACGAGAGCGCTCCTGTCAGATTTATTGTTCCTCCCCTGCGTCCAGCGCTGGAGCCTATTTCTCCCCTGAACGCTGAGCTCACCATCCTCTGTCACGATGACCCAGGCTGGCGGTGTTGGCGAGGTGTGTGTGTGTCTGCGTGTGTGTGTAGATGTGTATATTTGAGTTCACTGACAGCATGACATGAAAATCTATTTGTTTTTATGGTGTAAGAAGAGGCCGTTTGGGGTAGCGGGGGGTTACGAGGTCAGAAACACACACTTAGACACACACACACACACACCATCCCTATAGCCTAAACTCCATCCAAGCCTCATCTTCTGCCCTCTTANCCCCCCATCACCACCTCCCTCCTCTCTTGTGCCCTTGCACCTGGCCTCTCAGCTGGGGCCTGTCATCCATTTTATCTCTCTCTTCTTCAGTGGTGTCGGCATGCAAGGGTGGGGGTGGGGTCAAAGGGCTTACAGCGCCCTCCCCGCTTACTTCCCTCGCCACTTCTGACAGCAGCCTATTTGCTCCCTTTTTTTTTTTTTACCGTGTGCGGCTTTAGTTTTGGAAGCTGTGTTAAGAAAAAAAAAGAAGGATGACATGCAGAGAGAGGAAACAGAGGCTGACAAAACCTCCTCTTCCTCCTCCTCCTCCTCCTCAGGCGTGCGTTGGTGATGGCAAGGGAATCCGCCGTACTGATGAGGAGGNTCATTCCCCCCCCACCTCCCTCCGCAGGTCCTCCCCCCTCCCTCCCCGCGCTCTCCGAGTCACAGCCAACCTCACCAAATGAAGTTCCCTGTTCACAAATCTAATTTCTCCCATTTTCCTGGGAAAACCTATTGAGGAGCATTAGATTTTCCCTGCCACATAATATCTAGCAAGCAGAGCCTCTAAAGAATTCACCCTCTTGAAAATAAATGACAAATTGGGTTTGGGTCCTGTGGCGTTTATGTATGTGTGTCCATATGTGTGCATGCTATAGTGTGTGTGTGTGTGTGAACCCTGACCCAGCCAAATGAAGGTAGAAAACAATTCCCACACATTTGTCCCATCTGAGAGGAGAACTTTTCATTCTGGTCTGAGGAGGTGAAGGAGGTCCACAGGGAGGATTTACTCAGTTAGGAGGCTCAAGTTTTACTGTGTGTGCCCGAGCAGCGGTGGAGGAAGTACTCAAATACTTTAAAAAGTACTATTCTTAAAACTGCAATAGACATATACTCCTGCTGCTAAAAGTAAAGGTTAAAAAGTAAAAGTACTAGCAGGAACATTTTCTTATATAAAGTAATAATACTTTTACTCAGAGTGGATTATTGATGGATTAACTAAAATAAAATAATATAAAATAGAGTCAAGGTTAGGGTTAGTCATAAAATAAAGTAAAATAAAATTCATTTAAAACTGAAGATAAAAGGTTTTTAAAGCCTGTAAAAAAATATTATTGTTGGATGAAAAACCTGTTATCTCCAGTTTTGCGGCTTTACTTGCTTTTTGGTAAAATGAAGGATTACATGCTCCAGTGAACTCTGACCTTTTTCTCTGTAGAAACTGAAGTAATGTGTAAAATGCACTGTGTCATTGAGCCGCTGAGAGGAAGAGAGCTGCACAAATTGCAAATACTAAAGTAAAGGACAAGTATCTCAACTGTATATAAGTGCAACACTTTTTTAAGCATAAAAACTGTACATCCGTGTTTACAGGCTTGTCAGCACACACACAGACACACACATCTACACATGCAGCAAATGCAAAACATACATACATGCCTCCCTGCAGACATGCAGGATCTAATGCCCGTGATGGATAAAGCCTCCTCTCTGATAAGGGAGCGTCTGGCTTGCAGCCGGAGACTACACTGTCTAATTACCCCGAGCTGGAGCCTATTCATTTCCACCGTAAAATAGCCCCGATAACGCATTTTTTTTGTTGTACAGTATCTCAGGGGCCAGTGATTGAATTACAGAGCATCCCCCGGTGACTAAGAGGCGGTAATTACGCCGTAATTTAAGATTACATTATTAACCGGCTGACTTTATTAGAATGTAACTTCACCTCCGCAGTTAGTTACATCCTTATCATAAAAGGAGATGATTAAGGGAAAGAGGAAATTGCCGCAATTGTCCTTTTGTAACCGCGAGTGCACCGGGCTTATTAGTGGTGCAATGCAGGGGCCGAGCCACAGGAGGGTTTCACGGGTTGTTGGTGTGGTTTGTACAATCGTCGCCTCACGGGAAGAAGCTCCTGGAGTAGATGTGGAGTTTGTATGTTCTTCTCATGACTGCATGGCACTCCTGTTTCCTCCCACAGTCCAGAAACATGCATGTTAAGCTCCAGTTCTTCACACAGGATGAGCTGAAATAGAGAATTGATGGATGGATGGATGGATTCTGAAGCGTCAGTAAAAATCTAAACCTTACTCTGTCTGCCACTTTTGAACAGTATAGCCAGCATCTGGATATCATTTTCATTCTTTTCTATTCGATAATCTTCTGTCTGAAAATTAAGATTAAATTACAATTAAAATGAAATTCTGGTCTTGCACAAAGTGAATGACTTGGATGTCCATGAACACATTTTGACATAAACTTTCTCTATGTTTATTTTGCAAATTCTGCCTTAGGGTAGCAGAGAGGAACTGAGATCATGACCTTAGAAAACTAAATCCAAATTTAAACACTCAAAATGTTCTTTACAGGATCCACATTTGCCTGTTAGCACTAAACGCACACACACACACCCAAAGTTAAAACCACAAACCAAATAGTCCGCCTCAACAGTACCACTGTGTCAAAGTTGACCTGAAACTGCAATAAGATTAACTCTGATCCCAGCATTGTGCACAAATCCTCTCAAAGTGCAAAAACAGGAGCGAGGCCACGGCTAATGATTACACATCCCTTCATTAGCATCATATCAGTGCTATGGATTAGACACAACAATAGCAGCCATTGTAGAGGCTCGCTATCAAGTATCAGGCGTGCTGGTGGCTGACAGTAGATCTCAGCCATCTTCACTCATCTTCCCCCACAAAAAAATGCAGTACAGTTTCTATTGGGCGACAGCAAATGTGCAGCATGGAGACTTTAAAGAGGTTAATTCAACATAAAATGGCTCTTATTTTACAGAAAGAATTCATTTGGAGGCCGTTTTAAGGGAAAACTGCATATTTTTCACAAATATTTCTCAAATATTACTCAGTGAAAGAATTCAAATAATATTTAAAGATTCAAATATGTTTTCTGTGTTTTATAGGAGAGTCATGGGTAATTCTCCATGTATAATTTAGACTGGGATTTGGTATTTGCTGGCATATGGCTCATTGTTACTATATTCCATAACTGCATTTGGTTGTTCAGTGCAGGATGCTGGAAAGCTGCTTTGTTCCTTCAACATTACATTTCTACCTGATTTGTTCTCGTTGTTCTTCCAATATGCTCTAAGATCAATTTTTCCTTAGATTTGCATGTTTTCTAAAGGTTAATATATTTGGTCATTTTCCGCGTGTTTCAGGTCTGCAGGAATTCTGTGTTTTACGTCAGCATTTGTGACGTTTACTTTAAGTTAACTACATGTGGCTAATAACAGTTAGCTTTGTTAGCAACTGACTTTATTCATTTGGTTGATATTGTGATTTGGGATATTAAGAGGCTTTATTTTATGGGAAGTAACAGCTCAGAGCAATTTAGGTCATTTTTAATTAAGTTTGTCGATTAAAACCTGCCATTGGAGCATTTATATAACCAATAGGTGGAGATATTCTGTCTGTTTATTAGTAAGAATTAGCAGACCGCCATGTATTTGTGAGCTCAATTTATTCCCATATATTGGAGGCAGATAAATCTGCAGGTTTCAATATGCTGCACTAATCAAGTTGCCTTGATTTTACATTTTTGTCTGAACAAATTGGGATTGATGCCTTCAGCTGTTTTATTGGCAGCTTCACAAACTCAACAGGTGGCGAGCTTTAAATGAACACTAAGCTAGTTTTCCCTTGTTAACTTACCTCTTCAAGCTGTTTCGCTTAAGTAATTATTGGGAGAAGCCTGGAGGCTGTAAACATTTATTATTTTGCTATAAATAAGGAGGAAGGGGAAAGAAGAAACGGGGAAAAAAACAGAGAGAGAGAGAACTGATGGGTCGTGTTATGTCAATAAGTCCCTTTGCAGTCCGGCTCGTGTAAATTGATCTTTTACAATTTCACCCTGTGACAGCCAGAAAAATCACTACACCTGTATCTCCAGAGAGAGAGAGAGAGAGAGAGAGAGAGAGAGAGAGAGAGGAAGTGAGGAATGAAAAGACGTGATGGAGAGGAGAAGAGATGGATGGATGGAGGGGTGACGGAGGAGAGAGAGAGAGACCTCACCAGCATTACAGGAAAGTTCAGGAGGACAAACAGGAAGTAGAGGCTCAGTAATTAATGAGGTGCTTGATCATCGTCCTGCTCAAATCTCCATACATTAATTTATGAAGTGCGGGTCATTCATTAAATAAAAATCATTAATATTTCTAACATGTCGAGGATGGAGTCTGGGTTACTAATTATTATTGGCGATGATGGTCTTTTGGTTCGGGCGTGTTGAGTTTCGCTTTTCACAAAAACCAGCAGGAAAATGAAGTCGCACAGAATTCTGTGACTTTTATTAATCACACCGTGAACTTAGCGTGTAAGAGACAGTGGTAAGAGTGTTCACAGTGCTGTATTAGACGACTAAAGCTGCTGATTTGCTGATGTGTGGGTTTGTGTGTGTGTCTGTGTGTAGGCGGTGGAAGACTTGGGCATGTTTTGCTTCTGTCATCGTCATATGGATGTTTTTGTGTGTGTGTGTCTGGTATGTGTGTGCATGTGCATATCCTATCTTTCCTCTGTCTTTACACACACACACACACACTGCAATACAGTACTTATCTCTGCAACACTCAATGAACTCCGTAGCTTGTCAGAGCTGTGGGCGTCAACAGCTTCTAAATATTTGGGGAGGTGAAAAGAGGAAGTGTGTGTTTGTGTTTTGTGTGTGTGTGACAGACAATAACTGCAGCTTCATCCTCTTCTAGGAACACAAACAGAAGAGAAGACCTGCCCGTCTTCTGCCTGACTCTGCAAATACTGTAAGTCTAAGAGGGTTGTGTGGCATCATGAGTGTGTGTGTGTGTGTGTGTGTGTGTGTTTCCTCACCTCTCTGACNGAGGGTTGTGTGGCATCATGAGTGTGTGTGTGTGTGTGTGTGTGTGTGTTTCCTCACCTCTCTGACCTTTGACCTTTTGCTGCTGTTTTGCTGCTGTGGGTGTATGTTTATGTTTTAGACTTCTAGACCGTTTCACAACTGCAAGGAAAGAAAATGTGTGTTTTAATTTGAGGGAAATCTGCATAAACTGGAAAATCAGATGAATTTAACGGGAAATTGACAAAAATCAGGATTGCTATCATGGGATTTTAGGAGATTTATTCATGGATGGATTCATGAATTTTTGGTAATTAAGGGATTTTAAGTGTCTTTTGAATGACTCACAGGATTATAATGAGTAATTAATTCTAAAAGACCATTAAAGGACACCTCAAATTCCACTCCATTTGATGATTAATGTATTGAATTCCTTTTTTGTAAAGTAAATTACCAGTGTTGAAGAGGTTAAAGAACCTAATTTACTTTCATCAGATTTCCAACATTTCTCAGACTGTCTTTTGAATAGGTGTGAACAGGTGTGAACAGGTGTGATCTTGTTGCATTTAGCTGTACAGAGAGTAATTTTAATGAATCGAAGCTCTGCTGCATCTTTTCGTTGCATTCTGGTTTATTCTGCTTTTGATGGTGGAGATATTTGGTTTCTGTCTTTATGATCAACATGAGTGCATGTGGAGACAAATAAGACGGGATTTTTGAAAGCCAGACTTGGTAAAGTCCTCGCTGTGTTTTATGTCCGTCTCACAGCTCTTTTACGTCATGATTTTTTTTTAAATATATATATACGTATATATATATGTATATATATGTATATATGTATGTATATATATACGTATATATATATACATATATACGTATATATATACGTATATATATATGTATATATATACGTATATATATATATACATATATACGTATATACATATATATATATATATATATATATAAGCTGTTAATTGTTCACTCCTGCTTCCAAACAACAAAATGGGTTTAGGAAATCACCCATAGCTGGTAATGTGTGTGTGTGTGTGTGTGTGTGAGATGCATACCCACCTGACACACCTGTGTGCCTCATGTGTATGCGTGGTGTGTATACACGCCGACATGCAGGCCTGATAAATGCTTGAATGTTGCGTGTGTGTGTGTGTGTGTGTGAGGGCCTGCAGCTCTGTAAACATTACCTCATCGCCGCTGTCATGCTGCGGGGGTCGGCCCCCTCCCCGTCAGGCCCCAGGTCTGTGGGAACTGAAGCCCACTTTGCTCTGTGGAACAAAGGGCAGCCCTCCCCTGCTCCTCGCCCCCTGCCCCAGCCACCACTGCCCCGGCCCACCTCCCAACAAAACGGGCCACGGGGCCTTAATTCCCAGGCAACGATATAAATGGTGGCCCCCGACTCCCGAGGATGAGGCAAGAACGAATGGTCTGAAAACCGAAGGGAGGAGGGTAGGGGGAGAGAAAAATAGCAAAGAAGTCATAAAAGAGGTGCCCCCCCCCCCCCCCCCCCCCCCCCCCCCCCCCCCCC
>VXCM01007460.1:0-21296 GCA_014773175.1 Lucifuga dentata | reverse complement strand
TTTATTCGGGCTTGGGACCGGCACAAGGTGGACACTGGCTTGTGCCCCCTTGAGGCTGCATTTCTGCATTCCTGTCTCTACCGTGGTGAAATCAGCAGGATGATGGCTGAGGCCAGCTAACTTTTTTCAGGTTAGGATAGAGCGTCTTGCTCTCATCTGTCATCTCCTCCATCAAGATTTAGCGCGGCAGTAGTAGTCAGACACTGAGGTAGTAGCTAGCTAGCTAGCCGTTCTCGCTTTGTCTCCCTCCCCCAACGCCCCACGTGTTGGGGGAGGGAGACAAAGCGAGAACGGAAAGAAACAGAAATGATTTAAGAGGCGCTACATGATATTATCACATATGTATTATTAACATGATATCAATATTTCATTTTTTAAATATCATGGTTATCGTCAATAGCGGGGTATCGCAGCATCCCAATTATGTACTGTACGTGGATTTTTCTGATTGTTCTGATATTTGCCTGCCTTATTCTTGCCTATATTGCTGCAGGACTTTTGACATCATTGTTTTCGCTCAAAGAGGGATTTTGAGGTTGTTTTTTGTTTAGGTATGATTGACGTCACGGCGATGGGCTCAGGTGGACAGCTGCCACCGGCTCTCAGACAGACTCCTGTTCCAACTTTACAAATCAAACTGTCTGCGCCGATGTCCTTGGCACATCCTAGAGGAAATTGATTCTGGAGGAGAAGTAATGACACACACATACACACAGAGAGAGAGAGAGAGAGAGAGAGAGAGAGAGAGAGAGAGAGAGAATCTGTCTGAATATGTCATTTCTCCTCTTTGCAGTTTGGAAAAATCTGATTTGGTCTGCACTGTCCATCCTCCAAAACACACACACACACACACACACACCACTACCACTTATCCAAGGCTCGTAATTTGGACTCATGTATTCAATTTAACTCTGTCTGACTTATATCACCTGTGGGAGTAACAGTGTCTGTGTGTTCGCATGCATGAATGGTGTGTGTGTGTGTGTGTGTGTGTGTGTGTGTGTGTGTGTGTGTGTGTCCGTCCTTTACCACCTCATTCTGGACAGCAGGAAACACTTTTCCCTACTGTTAATTGAATTGACCCTCCTGACCCTCCTGACCCTGTGCTTCATCAGAATAACGTCTTCCTCCTCCTCTGATGGATTACAGGTTGCTGTATAATCTTTGCAACAAGGAAATAAAACCTCATCATGTTTCCGCCAGAACCAGTTTTAGCTGCATTAGCAGCTTTTTGGCTGTTTCGCTGCTTTTTAGCTGGTTTTAAGATGCTTTATCGCTGTTTAGCTGCTTTAGCCTTTTTTTTAGTTTTTTTTTTTTTTTTTTTTAGCTGGTTTAGCTGCTTTAGCTTTTTTTGGTTTTTTTTAGCTGCTTTTTTAGTTGTTTTTTTTAGCTGCTTTTTTAGCTGTTTAGCTGCTTTAGCTGCAGGCTGCTACTGGAATGAGTTATATTCACGTTTCCTTTCTGTGGTGTGTGTGTGTGTGTGTGTGTGTGTGTGTGTGTGTGTGTGTACGCGTATACATATGCATGTTTGTGTGTTTATGCATGTGCGTATATATGCGTGCAGATCATTTTGGTGGTGATCAAAGGACTTTGAAGGATCACAGCAAACTGAGCAGCATTTAAGGTCGACATCACTACATATTATACTGTCAAGAGAAAATATATGAATGACTTTTTTTTGTTTTTTTTTTTGGAGTATATTTGACTCATCTAACATCCTGAGGATGGGGGGCTCTGGAGTCTAGTCTGGATCCAGGCCAAAATACACTTTAATCAGGAACCAAAATAAAATGAAATACAACTTAATCTGGACTCCAAACAAACATTCAGTAACAACATGACCCGGACACATCACTTTCCTGTCTCTTTTATTTTAGTGCTTCCTGTCATAGCAGAAAAGTCTTATTTTGAAAGGAATATAGTCTAGAGTTGTTTGCAGATTTTGAGGAGAGCATGACAGCTAGAGCTAGCTTTTGTGTTTATTAAGGTCTTTATATTTGTGTAATTGGGCTCCTGTCAAAGAGCTAGCAAGGCGTGTTTGCTTTGAATACACTTTTTAAGATTGTCTTATTTATTTTGTCATGTAGATTTAGCTGCTATTGTGTTGCTCTGTGGTTGACAATTAAGTGCTGTGTAATGGCTATCAAGTGTAAACGCTAATTAACGGTTGAGCCGCTAACATGCTATGGTGACTTTATGTATAATTTCCCTTTGTTGTTATATTTTATGAAGCTCTTACGGCCAGTTTGGAAAAAAAAGGAAATGAAACTTTTAATGAAGCAGCAACATGTCAGTTAGAAAGGCCTGAAATATACAAACTTTTATAATTAGTCGTGTTTTTTCTCTCTGCTTCTCTTTACTTCAAACAAAATCACCAAACTGCACCATTATCCTAACAACACACATTTATTTTGATGCTTTTAGTCGATTTAAATGGCACTGGATGTGCAGTTTTAATATAAATCTGGGAACTGGAGCTCGTAAAAGTCATTGGTAAAAGGTAAAAAGCACTCGCTAAGTGTTACATTGGGCCATTTTGAGCTATCCATTAAAATTCTGTGGGAACACTTTTGTGATTTAGTTCCCAAAACATCTCTCTCTCTCTCTCTATCTCTCTCTCTCTCTGTCTCGATGAGTCACTTAATGGTAGCAGACTGAGGGCTACATAAAAAGAAGACATGTTAATGGTCCCATTTGTCTCGTACTTTTGTCCTTCAGGGGTTGTTTGATGGTCAGATGTCTGAGGATGCTTTCTGCTTTCCGTGGCAGAGGCAGCTTCACGTGTTCACGGGTTAACGCTGGGTGACGAGTTTTACGCTGACATTCCATTCTGAGCTGTTGTTTGACACATCGTCAGTCGTTTTAAGACTATCGACTCCAGAAATATCTAAAGTTTGGGAGCGCAGACTTTGTTTGCCATCAAAGCTGCGGCAAGTTGGCAGAAAAATCTATAACAAAGGAAAACTAAATCCTAGGAACTAAACTTTTAACTCCAAATAAAGTTGCCAAGATAGAAAATAATGTAGAAAAAATAACACAACTTTGTTTAGGATTTACTGAAGGTGGCATAAAGGAATAGGAAAAAGTAGTCTTGCGCGGTTGTAAGTGTGTCTTCGTTCACACAAAATCTGAAGGTGATAATTAGTTATGCCATGATCCAAGTAATGAGAGATTATTTTTGGAGATGCTCAGATCAAACATGGTGTGAAGATGCAGAAAGGGGAGAGAGAGAGAGAGAGAGAGAGAGAGAGAGAGAGAGAGAGAGAGAGAGAGAGCACATGGAAAAGATCCAATCTTCCCACACTGTTTAAAGAAAAGGGATAGTAGCAGATGGTAATGTGCAACAACATGGAACGCCTGCTTAGTGACAGAGTTTTACAGCACCAATACAGAGCCGGCTGGAGAAGATGCTCCTGCTGCAAGCTTCAGTACGCTCACACACACTGTCTGCTGTGTGTGTGTGTGTGTGTGTGTGTGTGTGTGTGTGTGAGTGTGTGTGTGTGTGTGTGTGTGTGTGTTCACAGTTACACAAAAGCTCATGCAAATGCAAATACTCATGGAAATATTTGCTTCTTATTTTCTGTCAGCAATGCATTAATAAGCTCAGTATTCCTCCTCCTCCCTTTTCACTTCTTATCCCTTCTGATATTTCTGTTCATAGTGAATATTTAAAAATTATTATTAAAAATTGGATAATTTCAGGCCACTTAACTTTAAACTTAGATTTAAGTTTAACTTCATATACATCAAGTCATCAGAATGCACTCCCTTGATTCACTGATTCAATCCAGATTATCAAATACGACAATAAAAGTTTATATAATTCCATATGAAACTACAAGAACACTCATTAGAGCACATACCTCCGCCAAGCCAGAAAAAATGCAAACGACTTGTCTAATTGCTCCTCTTAATAGTTGATTGTGGGATAAATATACCAGATTTGTTTCACTGATATTGGTATTTTACTTTAGAAGAAATTGATAAAAATGCTGAAATGCCCAATGTTAAGAATCCTTAAAAAAAAAAAAAATTCTTGGACATGTTTCTGAATTCACATTGGCACATAAATTTGTTAGNATCCTTAAAAAAAAAAAAAATTCTTGGACATGTTTCTGAATTCACATTGGCACATAAATTTGTTAGGTTCTTCCCTGGAATACGACCCACATTTCCAACAAGTTTCATCAAAATCGGTTCATCAGGACTTTTTGAGTAATTCTGCTAAACAAATGGAACAAAAACAAAAGCTTCTATTGGAGGTAATTTTAAAAAACGCACAATCTGTTCGTTTTTACAAATTTGAGCCTCTTTAAGGATCTTTTCCCGTGTATGTAACTTCTGATGATCAAATGTAATGGTCGCTGGTGGAGGAGGACAGACATTTGCTTCCTTCCTGTAAGGACTTGATGGACCGTCTGCCGTCTGCGTTCAGCGTGAGGCAGCAAGTCTTCTCTTCCATCCATCACCACAGTCAGGGGGTAACGACACAGACGAGCCATGGGGAGGCAGCAGCACGGCCAGACATCTCCATCTTCCTCACGAGTCACGGTGACCTACACACACACACACATGAAGATGGTCTATGTCACAAGCCCTGACTTTCAGAATTGGAAGACATTGTTTAAATATTGTATTGTCATTACTGTTTTATCATATGCCTACACTATATTTTGGTCCTCTAAAGCCTACATACTCAAAGTATGACACNCAAAAAAAAAAATAAAATAAAATAAATAAAAGTCATTTAAATCCCAAATGAAATATGGATAAATAAATACTATTTAAGAAATTTATGGAATTAGAAAAACATATTTGTGAATTAATAGACATTATTTTAACAAAGAACGCAGCGTGATGGGAAATGATGATGTGACTGTTTTTGATGCATGTTTGTGTCTCTGCGCCCCACAGCATCAAGCATCACTATGAGACAAAACATGCTAACTTAAATTCAGATTTTCCTCCTGGTAACACAACAAGAACAGAAACGATCATCTGTGTTCTCAAGTTCTTGCAAGACAGATATTTCATGTGACGTTGTTAGTAATCTAAACAACATAACCTGCAGCTTCAAGGTGAAGGGACTAATTAGGGATTTTTGTTTCCCATCGGCCCCTGGCTTCCCATCATTTTGCAAAATTGGCCCCTGGCCGTATTTATTTTTGTATCCCTGCTCTAAAGCCTATCCAGTACTATTTGTTTTTTGGGCAAATTTGACCTAGAGTCAGTTCAACTCATTCTAGAGTTGAACTGAATTTCTACCTAAGACGTGCTGTGTAAGTTGGGTCACGACATGAATTTTACTGCCAGATTCAGGCACGATTTGGCTGTCAATGCCAGGATGGATTTCTGGCATGTCAGAAATTGTGGTTGACAGCTGATCTGATTAGTGAAAAGGTACCTGAATGCACCTGTGTGAGTGGAGCAGCTTTAGTAACAGCAGACGCCGTGCGAGCAGCAGAGCGTGTAGACAGGAAGTGGACCAGGAGAAGATTAATAGAGCTGCGGCAGCAAAGCAGAACGGTGCAAAGTAACTCTGCTTTTTGTTTTGTTATCAGCACAGCACTTTCTTCTTCATTTTCTCTTTTTTTAATCTTTCCATTTCCCTTCTTCTGGTTTTATCTAGTTTGAGGATGCATTACCACCCGCTACATTGTGAATTAAAGGCACAGCCGTGTTTTTTTCAATCAAACTTTATTAGGATTGTCAACGGACAAAACCAAGGGGAGGTTCTGTTGAAACTACAGTGTCAGGACCCTGATCGGGTGTTTTGACCATGACGTACATTAAGCACTGAGATCTTTACTATACTGGAGGCTTTAGCCGTGAAGGATGGTTGATCCAGTCGTGCAGTACAAGTGTCCTCCTGGCTTAACAAATCAGTATTCTATAGGTATTTTTCTTTCTGACTGCTGTTGTTCTAGCATGCCTTCGTTGATGTGTTAAAATGTCGCCCACTGTCACTGTGAACTCATTTGCTGTTCTCCATGTTGCCGTGGAGCTCTGTTGTTTCAGATTTTATCCCAGTGGAAATGGTATAATTGGCCTCTCAGGGCAAATATTATTTCAAGTGGTGAGCTCACCAGAAACACTTAGAAAACAACTACGGATACATGAATTTCTCATTAACACTTTTCAGCTGACCCTGTGACCTGATTTGTATTAATAAAATGACCTCTGTTACCCTCTTCTCATCCCTTGAATGGTCAAGATTACATGTCTTATTACTGCCACCATGTTTTACAACTACATTCAAATGCTGTTTGGTATTCTTAGAAGTGAAACATCTGTTTTTAGGGCATTCTTCTTCCACAAAAGAAATCAACCTGTCTGACCTCCCTCTCTGACCTCTGGGAGTTTCTGTGCTTATCTGTGGTTTTGGGCGTTCAGATCAGTTCGTTGTTGGAACCATTGCTGATGCTTCGTCTGCCTGTCTACATGTATTATTCCAGAGACAATCATTAAATCATCCCTTAACAGCTGGAGCAGATTTGTTTGATTGCTCAAGTCATTGAAATGTGCATGAATGTATAAATTATCGTAAACATGAAAAAAAAAATTCTCAAGAGATACTGATTACATTATCATAACGAGTCTAGAAAATAACAATTGTCTGATCATTTCTCATATAGGAATCACTTTGAAAAATGGATTCACCATAAATTCCTCTTTAGATTTAAAAAAAATCAATGGGGATAAAGGAAAAGGAATATGAGATGACAAAAGGATTGATGTTTTAGAGTAGAAGGATGCTTGCATCAAATAGCTCTTTATCCTTTAATCTGAAATCAATGCCTCTAAGTGAGTCCTCTTGGTTCAATTCCTGCAACCGCCGGTGGATCCAACGAGTTGGATGTTCATTGTGATGCTGAGCAGAGAGAGGCGATACACTTCACGCTATCTCAGTGGGAAAACGAAACTCATACCATCCTTAAAGGACCATAGTGGTGGTTTTTTCTACCTTCCAGACTGCCATTTGTTTCGGGTTATTCCAGTGCGCTATAAAAATCAACTCGTACAGACTTGAAACGTGCATGAGATAAATAATCCAAAACAGCAAAGAACATGATGTTATTTTTTGTCAAAACTTCTTAAAGGACCATACTGTCCAGTTTGCTTGTTTGAGCCTAATATATTCAATTTCCATACACATAACATTACTGACAATCATTTCCCAAAGCATACTACTGGAACGGTGAATTAAAAATGTTTTTCCTACCTTCCAGACCTCCATTGGTTTCAGTTCATTCTGCTATTAAAATCAACTTGTTGATACTGTAAACGTTCTTGGGATAGGTAATCCATCATCACCAACAAGACGTGTATTCAGGTTTTTTTAGAAGTTATGTAATTTTAGTGTTTAAGCTCAATAAAAAGCGTGGAGTGAATGTATGCCTCCACCGGGGAATATAGTCCCAAAAGAAGACCTGCGTTTATGGAAACATTTAAAGGACCATGACTTCATAAGGCTGTGTAACTATTAGCAGGAGAAACATGGATTTTTAAGGTGGGTGTATTGCTTGAATATTTAATTTTGAAAGATTAAGAGATTTTGCAAAATATCAGGAAAGCTGAAATACGGTTTTATCCTTTGGGAAATGATTGTCAGTAACATAACATGTATGAAAATTTAATATTTTAGGCTCAAACATGCAAAATGTTTGAGTGGTATGGTCCTTCAATGTAACTAATCCAACATGGAGATACACAGAAGAAAAAGAAAATTCCCAGGGAATATAATCCCAGGCAGGAGAAGACTGTTTTTAATGGAGAAATTAAAATGAACCTGCCTTCTACAATTGTGTCTAAGTGTTAGCAGGCGAAACATTGAATTTTAAGGTGAGTGTATCACCTGAACATTTGATTTTGAAAGATTAGAGGATTAACATCAAAACACAAAAACTAAAATACAGTTTTATGTTTTGGAAAATGGTTGGCAGTAACAACGTGTTTATCGGGCTCAAACATGCAAAATCATTGGTATGGTCCTTTAAATTCATCTGTTTCCCCAATCAATAAAACAGACTTACAGACTGTAAAAAACCACCTTTTCTCTGCACACGAAAAATGAGAAACTATGTTATGAATTTCTTATTTAATACATTTTCTGAAGTAATCTTGTTGTAACAGTACAATGACATATCAACAAGCTTTCATAAGAGATACAACTGATGTTACTTCAGACATATTTGATCACAATAAGTATATAGCTTGTAACAGCAGACTATATATTTTTTTTAATTGTTACAACTTGTGACACCATCTAAAATGAGTGGAAACAACGACCTCATTCTCTGTCGTTTTAATCTAATCGAGTTATTTTTTTGTGAATACTTGGCCTTTTATGCGATTAGCCATAACGATGCACAGTGAAATGTTATATTCAGGGTGTCCAATACATTTTGTTTAAATTATCATGTGACTGACATATAGGTGAACACTTTATTGCACTGAGCTACTGAGAGGCAGATGGTCAGACATCGGTGGAAAGGAAAGTCTTTGAATCCAGAGTTTCAGCACCCTGGACAGTTCCCCAAACGCCTCAGGCCACGTTGAATGAATGAATCTCTCTCTCTCTCTCTCTCTCTCTCTCTCTCTCTCTCTCGTCTCAGTGTATAGATTCATTTAGGCTGTGCTCGCTGGGAGAGCTCCGGCTCATGTTGGACAAACTCGCCATGAGGGATTTGACTTTGTGCGCGTAATAGTTCCGCAGGTTGACTGAGGGAACTTCTTTAATCCCCCCGTCGAAGTCACAGCTTCTCATCGCGACCTCCAGCTGTTTCTGTCTCTTGTAGAAGAGGGAGAACTTATTGAAAATGAGAGTAATAGGAAGCACAACTACTAAGATTCCAGCTAGGATGCAGGCCGAGGCGGTCAGCTTGCCCGCGATGGACACCGGCACCACGTCTCCGTACCCGACGGTGGTCATGCTGACGGTGGCCCACCACCAGCATGCCGGGATGGTGGAGAGATCCTCGCTGTCCTCCTTCTCCACAGTGTAGGCCATCACGGAGAAAAATGACACCCCGACCGCCAGGTAAAGAAGCAGCAGGCCCACTTCCTTGTAGCTGTTCCTGAGCGTGGCCCCCAGTGAGCGGAGCCCCGTGGAGTGACGGGCCAGCTTCAGGATGCGGAAAATCCTCATTAGCCTCAGGACCTGAGCTACGCGCCCCAGGTTGGCCAGCGCCGGGCTGCTCTCCACCACCAGATTTATGAGCAGCGTCAGGTAAAACGGGAGTATGGACACCAGGTCTATCACGTTTAACGGGTGCTCGAAGAAATGCAGCAGGTCCGGGGCCACCACGAACCTGGCGACCAGCTCCAAAGTGAACCACCCGATGCCAAAGTGCTCCACGATGTCGAAGCGGGGGTCCTCTGTGGGTCGCCCCTCATCGTCCAACAGGCTGAACTCACTCATACTGTTCATACACATGGTGGCGATGGAGCCCAGCACCACCAGGATGGAGAGGATGCTGATGATGCGGCTGGCCACGGAGTAACCGGGGTTATCCAGCATCAGCCACACGCGCCTCCGTGCGCTCCCGAGCAGCTGCTTGTCAAACTTGGTGGCGTCGTTATAAAACTCCAGCAGCTCGTCAAAAGATGACGTGGTGCTCCCTTCATCGCTGCGGTCGTCCCAGTCCTCCCGGTCCTGGTCCATCTTCCTGCAGTGGTAGGCGCTGCTGCAGCAGGAGTCGATGAAGAACTCGTTGATGCCCCAGTACTCGATCTCCTGGCTGAAGGAGAAGATGCACAGTTCGGCCATGACGTGCAGCCGCCCCGTGTTGTAGAAATTCAATACGTAGGTGAAGAGAGCCGGGTTCCTGTCGAAGTAAAACTCTTTCTCCGTGTCATCGTAGTCGTCGCACAGCTCCAGAATGGACTCTTTGGACTGGCAGTGAAGGAGACGCGCCAGCCTGGTCTCAGGGAACCTGGACAGCGTGTCGGACTGGAGCCGCTTCTTGAAGCCGCCCACGTTGATGCGGATGGCGGCGTTGTCCTCCATGTGAGTCCCGCCGCCCGGTTCACCGAGGACCTGACCTGTCATGTCTGGAGAGGAGCGCACGCAGAGAACACACGCACGCACACACACATGCAGAGAGAGAGAGAGAATAGGGTTGACAGAAACACATCCATGCATGCACACAAAGAAAGAGACGTCAGACAGAAAGAAAGGAAATAAAAAGGAAAAGAGTTATTATATTTTATTCACTAGACAATAAAAAACAAATGTTTAATTTCCTAAATAAATGTCAAAAAATAATAGCGTTTTTGAGGTAAAAATAAAAAATAGTGGCTGCTGCTGGTTCAGGTGCTGTCTCCCAAATTAGAACATCACACGAAGACCAACGCTTTTCACATTTGGGCTTTTTGAACAGACCCATTAGATAAAAGGAACTTACTTTGCAGCGTTCAGAATCCTACAGCATCACTCTGCGTTCATAGCGACATGCTGCAGCTGAAGTTGTGACCCGCACAGACGCTCCTGCTGCCAGCAAGGAGGAGAGGCGATGTCAGACACAAGCTTTCCTCCAGACATGGAGAAAATAAGACATTTTTGCTCCTCGGTCATCAACCCGCAGGCTCGGTGTCGCTCGGTGATCGTTACATCCTGGACGAATAGGGCTTCACACCTTCAGCTACAGGTACAGGCTGCCTTTCTAACGGCGAATCCAGGAAGCCATGAAAAGATACACGCCCTGACTGCCGCTTTTGTTTGTGCGAGGGAATTCCTCTCTCTCTCTCTCTCTCTCTCTCTCTCTCTCTCTCTCTCTCTCTNTCTCTCTCTCTCTCTATCTCTCTCTCTATCTATCTCTCTATCTATCTATCCCTCTCTCTCCCTCCTTCTCTGTCTCTCTCCGCCGCCCTTCCGGAGTGATTTCAGCATCACGGATCCCGGTGCTGCGCCTCGCCCCGCAGCACCGGGAGGAGAGGGCGGCAACGACTCACGAACACGCACAACGCGATCCACGAGAGGAATATTACACTGCCACATGATGAAAATGTCGGTGAAAATATGACAGCATGAGAACCACAAAACTTCAGGTGCATTTGGTCTGGTCAGACTGATACTTTAGGAATATTACAACAAAATTCAGTCACTTCAAGCATATTGAAGGAATAAGAGTCAAGAAACTGTATAAAAATGTCACCAGCCAGTGTTGTTGTATTTGTATTTTCTATTTATTTATTTAAATTGAGACAACGCATATTAACTGACATATTCCAGATTTAGCCAAGATTGACTAATTTTAATCTGTAGTCCCATGCCAGGATGTTAACCTGCAAAAGATAAAAACATCCAGAAAAACCTACAATAAAAACACATTGGTCACCTCATTGGGTTGCAGGTTCAATTCCTGAGCTGGCAGGAGAAATCAGGTTGGGAGGTGAATGAGCAGCGCCTGCCCCTCCCTCATTGTTGCCACTGAGGTGTCCTTGAGCAAGGCACCTAACTCCCAAATGCTGCAGTGGAGCTGCTCAGCGGCAGCAGAGAGTATATGGTTGTACTGGAAGCTTCTAGGTGTGTGTGTGTGTGTGTGTGTGCGTGCGTGTGTGTGTGTGTGTGTGAGCAGGGCGTTCCTAAAAAGAGCATTTGATGCTCAGTGAACTAACCCTGAATAAATAAAGTTTTTTTTAAAAATAAGACCACATTTAAACATCATCACATCTCTCTAAGCATAGTCCAGCATTTTAATAAACAACAGTTGAAAAAGCACTCTTCATATTCCAGAAAACACACTCAGGTTTGTCCATTTTCATTACTCCAGCAGAAGCAAATCAAATCTCTTCCTCGACCCTTCATCATCATCATTCAGTCTGATTACTAATCAGTTTCTTTAGTTCCTTAACAAATGAATGAGATGTATTAAGAAGGTTATTACAGTCATATAATAGATAATTATGAGCATATATAAGTCATACATGAATATTATATGGTGATTTTTCAACAGGAGAGGTGCATTGGTGATGAATGCAGGTGTTTTTGAAAAAAAAATGTCGATTTGTATTAAAGGACTAAAGCCTTCTTGGCAAAAGGTTACAGCTGATTGATGAGTCTAGCCGTTGATCAAATATTCCCTGTCATGCAGGGAATATTTGATCATGTGGATCGATAATGTCATGTCTGAGTAGCTGTCTTGTTGTTCCTCAGTACGAAGCAGAAGAAAGCATCGTATGAGCATTCCAGACCAGAGTGTCACGAAGAGGGAAAATCCTTGCATCAGTTCAGTGGTGACATCATCACCAGCCTTGTCTGATAGAAAATAAGCCAGCGTTAAGAGCTCGGCCTTGTTTTTATTGATTAAGTGCTGAAGGTTTTGTTCTCACTAATAAAGGTGAGAGCAGCTGCAGGCAAAGCAGGCTCAGACTCATTTCCTCTGCTGTGTGTTTGATCATATACCACCAACTAGTTAACATTTATCAGCACACAGTTTGCTGAATGGGAGGGTATGATCCAGGTTGTTCCATATGGTCTTTCCAGACCATAAAAAACAGCCTTAGAAAAAGAAGAAGAAAAAAATATGAGATTGATTTCAGTTTGGGCTTTTTAAGCATTTGAAAAATACACAAATGACCCATTTGAGGTCCTGACCCGCAGTGTAAGTCAGCATTAAGATTGCAGCGCTATCTGCTGCTTTCTGTCTTCATCCTGTTGAATGAGAAGCTCTAAAAACGCAGCTTTGATAGCAGCTACTGCTCCCTCAGGCTCCTCCACCGTTACCATCATTTTTACTCTTGTTTCCCATGTCATTTAAGCCACTTATCTGTTATTAATACTATCTCATCCAGCTGAGAGCTAAGTGTGGGTCCGTACAGCTGTGTTTGAAAATGCATTTAGCAGATTTATACTTGCTCTACTATACTGCAATACATGTTTGGAGATATATGCCACAGGTTGCAGGCAGCACTGGAACACTTTATTCCTAATAGGATTTTTCTGGATTTTTTTTTTTCTCCCTGGCAGCCTGAATATTAATATTTCATGAGTTAAACTTAAGCATGAAAGCCCAGGAGATTCCCTGTGCAGATTGGGGTCTTTACTGATGTGTTCAAACCTGTCATAACCCCGTTCTGTATGCAGTTATGAGTGTTAATGACTAATAAGCCCATGCTCTTCAGGTGCTCCCGTTATGGATCATCTCACAGGCCTGTTCAGATCTCCTACACCCTTCCCAGCAGATTTGTGGGATTTGGAAAGCTTAGCGATGCAACCTTGAGAGCAACACAGCCTGTTTCTCTGATGATCACGATATTGTGTAATTACAGAGTTTTTTTCATATGAATTTTTCTGACTTGTGGGATCCATCTGGTGGTTGTGTGGGACTGTTGTGGTGTGATTATAATCCTTTTAATCTATCAAGTATCCTCTTCCAGCAGCCTTATTGAGAGCAGTAAGATCCTCCACTCGCTGACATTCCTTCATGTTAATAATCTCTCATTGGATTCTGCTTTTACTGTGTAGGAATGCCTTATAATTCCATTTCCGGCACTTTTGGACGGTGCTAAACATCACTGTTCTCGGAATCACCTTGTTAGATTTTCTTCAGTTTATCCTTTACCCTGCTGACAATCGCTATTTTTCCTGTGCAGGATTCTGATTTAGGCCTTGTGGAAAAATAATGGGTGCTCCCCATTCTGCTGTAGCTGCACCGGAGCTGAATAGCGTCTCTAATGGCTCCCACACCTCCTCAGATTTCATTAGTGTGGGCGAAGAAGCTCGGTATTAATAATGACGAGCATCACAGTTTTGCCAAGAATTAAGAGGTTGTTTGTTCTAAATGATTTGTGGTAAACAAACTCATCAAAGGATTATTCATGTTGTGATGTTTGGTAAAGTGGGGTGCTTTTGATTCATTCTTCTCCCACATGGTCGAGCTTCATGTGCAGCTTTGTGGAGGTGGAACTATTCCTCATAGCTTATTCCTCACAGATTTCCTTTATTGTTTCAAGTTCACAGTATTCACCACTCCACATGAAGGGCGTAGGTTTGGTTTGAACATTTAGGGACGTTTTTAGCTTTTTCCTCCAGTCTGCTCTCCTGATCAGCTGCTTTGTGTTTCCTGCAGGTAAAACGGTGATGACTTGGTGTGTGATCAAAGCAAATCAAACCTCCACAATGAACTTCCACTATTATGACATTTTCACAAAATCTTCAGCCTCCACTTCATAATAGTGAACAAGACATGAACTCTTTGAATAATGTTTAAAGATAAACTAATGTTTTAGCCATGACCCTGTGATGAATGAATCATTTTATTAGCTGCAGGAAACTCCTGAGTCACAAAGCCCAAATAAAGAGAATGAAAGAGGACAAAGCTGCAGAGTCTCAGGTTTTAAAATGGCGCACAGTAGCTATTATTAGGGTGTCAAGGCTCAACCACCAACAAACACACTCATCCACTCCAATTAGGGTGACACAAGAACTGCTCAGAAGTTACATAGATGTTTAAGCAAAAAAATGCATATTGTCCAATAGGATCATACTGTATAAACAGGAAAAGGGCTCTTATATTGTGATTGGCTGGTCTTTGTCAACATAAAAAAGAACAACAAATGATATTTTTTAATGTACTGTATATAGACTACTTTGCAAAGCATATTTTGGTCATTCACATTTTTTAAAGGACTGCACTTTCTTGACAGTGCCTAACCACGGTTAATGCACTTCCTCTTACAAAGCTGCAGTGAAAGCGTGTTCTTGAAAATGGTGAAAATATGTTAATTATTGCATGTATGCTGTCTGCATAGAGAAGATGAACTACAATAGTGTTTGCTCTTTAAAGGACTATACCACTCATTTTGCATGTTTGAGCCCAATGTATTCAGTTTTTATATATGTTACGTTACTGACAATCATTTCCCAAAGGATAAAACCGTATTTCAGCTTTCCTGATATTTTGCTAAATCTCTTAATCTTTCAAAATCAAATATTCAAGTGATACACCCACCTTAAAAATCCATGTTTCTCCTGCTAATAGTTACACAGCCTTATGAAGTCACGGTCCTTTAAATTTTTCCATAAACGCAGGTCTTCTTTTGGGACTATATTCCCCGGTGGAGGCATACATTCACTCCACGCTTTTTATTGAGCTTAAACACTAAAATTACATAACTTCTAAAAAAAACCTGAATACACGTCTTGTTGGTGATGATGGATTACCTATCCCAAGAACGTTTCAAGTATCAACAAGTTGATTTTAATAGCAGAATGAACTGAAACCAATGGAGGTCTGGAAGGTAGGAAAAACATTTTTAATTCACCGTTCCAGTAGTATGCTTTGGGAAATGATTGTCAGTAATGTTACATGTATGAAAATTGAATATATTAGGCTCAAACATGCAAAATGGGTGGTATGTTCCTTTAAATAGTGAATTTCTGATGAACGTCTAATGAAAAACAAACTTTACTCAATAAAAATATTGGTAGGGATATTGCAGAAGCACCTTGATATTAGTAGTATTTCTCTAAACATCTATAACTAACACTACACCCATGCTTCACAACATTAAAATAATCTGAACAATAATTTTCAATGATTTAAGCTTTTCTATTTTGAGCATTCTAATAGTTTGGTAATCCAGTCAGTTAAACTTGATTTTACAGGTTTGACTTTCCTGGCTGGTTTCAGTGTTACAGATATGCAGCTTTTCCAGTCTTTGGGTGATTAATAATAATAAAATAAAACACCTCCTGCGTTTTAAATCATCAACATTTTGATGCTGCACATTCTTGGCAAGCTGTCCATCATGTTTCACATCTCAGCCTTTTAATGGAAGCTTTTGAAAGACGCTCGTATAAATTTAATTAGAAAAGATGGCTTTACAGTCGGCTCAGCCTTGACAGCTGAACTGTACTTAAAGAAAAGAAAACGCTTATTAAAATTATCTGTTACCTAACTTTCAAGATCTGACTTGAAAACATAAGAACAACCATATATCGTGTGTTCTCAGAGTGTAATGGTGTGTGTGTGTAGTAGCAATAATTTCAGGTAAGGCGAGTTCCAAAGAAGCCATTATGGTGATGAAGTTATATTAAGTCTGTGAATTAACGGTTTAAAAATGAGGAACTTGAAGTTTCTTTAATAATTCTGCCAGTTAAAATGTCACAGTATTCTGTATAAACTTTGATAATTCTCCTTGTGATGAAGAGAAGCCACATCAATCAGCTCATTCGTCCCCTGAAGGGTTAAGATGAGCTTTCCTGCCATTAAGTGGTGGAAGATAGAGTAGGAGACATGGAGATAAAGAAAGAACAGATGGAGAGGACAGAATGAGAGGGAGACGGAGAAGACAGTAAACATAGAAAGATGAGAATCCGTCTCCTGTCTCCTTCAAAGCCTGAGATCCAGGCATGAGAGTGTAGGAGTTTTTATGTCGACCAAATCTGTTGTTCCTGTCTCTTGCTCAGCTGCTTTTGTCTTTCTCAATCCTTCTTTTCTTTCCCACGCTCTCTCCTAACATTTTATATCCACTCTTTTTTTTCTGTCTCTGTATGTTTTATGTTCTGTCATATTTCTTCACTTCATCTCTTCAGCGTCTTCCTCTGTGCCATCAACATCCACCCCATCCCCCTTTCAGCTAGAGGTCAAGGTTCAGCAAAATGTCGACCTCATCCTTGACTGGAAACTCACATCAGCATCTCTGAGGACACATAACGGCTGGAAGAATGTCCCGTATTCATGTAGAAGTTTCCACGTTTCACCCTGAATCCCAGCCAGACGGATCAGCTTGAAGCTCATAACAGAGTTATAGAAACAGCAGGAAAAGGGAATCTGTTTAGTCATGTTACTCAGAAGGTGAATAAAATATGCTTTCATTCCTCTCGTCTCTCTCCTTCACGCCACAGTAATCACATCAAATGGGCCTTGATGATTATGGCAGAGGAAGCTTGGCAGGCTGGGTGAGAGCGTAGAAACAGAATCGGCAGAATAAACGCTGATTTCAAATGCAGACGCTGATTCTGTCAAACTGAAACTGGAGTCTGAAACTCAGCACTCAGGTCTGCGTTTAACGACTCGGTATATTTAGATATACAGTATTAATAAACAAGAAGGAACTCCACCAACAGAATCCCCAATAATAAAAACTTATTTTAAAAAATGAGCCATTATGCTAAATTTCACTGAAATCAGCTCATTTGATTTTACAGGCTAAAAACATCCATAATAGGAGCCAGATCACCTCCAAAATATAATCACTTCTTCCTCTCAACATTATCTGTATGTCCCCTAAATTTCATACAAATCTGTCCAGAACTTTTTGAGATATCCTCTAAAAGTCTGTTTATTACCTTTAATGCTAAGTTGTTTGTACGGTTGTTTATTGCACTGTTGTTATTTATTGTCTGATGTTGCACCTGAAACCAGAGAAATGTCATTTCATTCTTCTCTATATGCAAATGTATGGTTGGTATGACCATATACTCTTGATTGATTGATTGGACAAACAAATAAATACCAGTGATAACATAAGCACATTTTGAGTCTTTACAAAGTTGATTTTTATAGCGTTCTGGAATGAATTGAAGGTAAGAAAAACAATTCTAAAATTTTCTGCTCCAGTAGTATGTTTTGGAAAATGTTCAGCAGTAATGTAACATGTATGCAGATTGCATATACTAGGCTCAAACATGTAAAATTAGTGGTATGATCCTTTAAAATGATCTTTAGGCTTCTTTCTTGGAATACTACTTATGTAAAAGTACTAGTAATAGTAATGTAGATGTAGTTATAAAAGTGTGTGCATGTGTGTGTGTGTGAGAGAGAGAGAGACAGCAGAGGCTTTATTTGAAGCAAAGCAGCTGCTCCATCTGTGCAATATAATTCTGTTTATATGTTGAGCAGAGCAAACAAGCATTCATCATCTTTTTTGCAAACAGGAAGCTGGATCAGACAAAAGACAACAAAACGACGTATTTCACTTCGTTCCTTTGACCAGGATGCACACACACAGGTGGACCAGTAAAGAATGGAGATGAGATGCTGCTGTCCTCAGTGTGTTGCTGTGATGATCTATTTTTCATCTCCTTTCAGGTGCTGATGAGCTTTTTAATGGGGTGACGAGGCCAGGATGGAAATCATTCTGCAGATTCATTCGTGATGAAACACCTGTTGTCTGGAGCATTTATCAGCACAATAACCGGCCACCTGGGTGATTACCATAAGAGGCTTCTGGTTTGTGTTTTGCAAAACCATCCTGAATGTGGCCAGCAGGTGGCAGCATCATTAAAAGACCATGTCGGTGATTTTGCATGTTTGAGCCCACCTGCATACAGGTTACATTACTGCCAACCATTTTCCAAAACATTCAAGCATATAGTATTTATTTGGCTTAGATAGACAAAAATCACTGGTATGGTCCTTTAAAGACTCATTCACAAAGTTGGGTTTGGAGGTAATTTAGGGGTCCATGAGAGGACTTCAAAAACCATAAAAACTGTATTTTGATTTCATCATTATTCAATTAATTCGATCAATCAGTGAAATTTTCATTTTTGCAGGCCACCTTCAGTACAGACAGCAATAACGATTTTGCGCAAAATTAAACTTAATCCTGGCAACCTTAAAGGACCATACCAGTGATTTGGCATGTTTAAGCCCAATAACTACTACAGGCTATGTTACATTTTCCAAAACATGAAACTGTAGTTTAGTTTTCCTGTTATTTTACCAGATCCTCAAAATTAAATCTTTGTGAAACAACCACCATAAAATTTAATGTTCCACCTGCTAACACTTATGCCAGAATGTAGAAGGCAGGGTCAGGTAAAAAGTTTTCCCCTGGTGGAGAAATACAATTTCTTTCTGTGGAGCTCCGTGTTCGATGGTGAAATAAAGTAACTTTGTCTTTAAAGCTTAAAAAAAAATTGTGTACGCTGTGATGGATTAACTATCTCAAGCACATTAGTTGTTTGAATTAAACTGAAACTTATACCAATGAAAATCTGGAAGGTAAGAAAAAAATTCTAACATTTCTTGGTCCAGTAGTATGTTTTGGTAAATGCAAAACCACCGGTAAGTTCCTTTAAAGCATGCTGAACCAAAGGGCCTCTGTGTTTGTTCTCCTAATCTCTCGCTGTTTAGAACTCAGGTTAAAAGCTGCTGCCAAGAAGAAAATGAAATTAACTTTCCGTTTCCATCCAGATGCTATAAATCTTCTCCTGCGCGGCTTTTCTTCTGACCTTGAAAGCGAGTTTATGAGGAGGAAGTCCAGCATCGACCTGTATTTATCATCTAATACTGATCATCTGATTATTTTATTCTATTCTACTTCAGTCTGGTAAATAAATCATTTCTGCTCGGTAACGCTCTTTATAAGCGCAACTGCAGCCAACCGCACCTGTTCACAAGTGTTGCGTTCAGGTGCACAACGAAAACTCGTTATCAGAAGAGCCCAGTTTTGGCAGTAGTTTCACAACGGGTCTGTAACAATATTAATTTATTGACTTTATTTGTTTTATATCAGATAGGTAATGGAAGCTTAAAATCAAGTAATTAAAAAACTCAAAAGAAAATGCGCATGAAAATGAAATAAAAACTTAAAACATGTACTTTAGAGGGAATGAAAATATATAGAGGCCTACCTAAACAGGCTTAATTTTTTAAATCATGACTTACTGACACAACTTCCCACCTCTATAAACACCATATACACTAAATGATTTGATAAATAAGTAGCTGTCGCTTCTTCAGAATCCCACATCTCCGACAGCACCTGAACTCATCACAAACTCCTGATTCGTTCTGCGACAAAGAGGAACTTTCCTCTGAAGACAAACGGACGTCTGAGTCTGGGCTCCGGAGGAGGAAAAGCCGACAAAGATGCGAAAAGAAGAGGAGTTGTGACCTAGAAGAACTTTATTTCCTTATTTCAGGATAAGGAAAACATGGCGAATTCAAGTTCTCAACCTGCGTTTACAACCTCCTCCTCCTCCTCTCAGCTCTCCGACATCCGGGAGAATCCGCTGCGGGTATGTTTATTCCACTTTTTATGATATAAGTCAGGTAAAAGGAGAATGGAGCATAAATACTGATGTGCAACAGTTAATATGTTCCCCAGACATTATTCCCTTTCAACACAAAATATAAAGCAAACATAACATCATGACGAAAACAATTTTAAAAGGAAATGCTTCCTGAAAATATAACGATCTATATCAGTTTATAGTTCTTTATTTTTGATATTTATGTAGTTTTATTGTGTTTTTTCTCTTGCATTAGACTGTATTTTAAATCATCAACATATTCCAGCTGAAATTGCAGAGATAAGAAATTTTCCTTTTTTTTTCCTACCAGGAACTTCCCTCCCTAAAATTTGTAGCAGCAAGTTCCACAATTAATGTCCAAGAGGAAATTAAAGTAATGTGAGTAAAATCTTGGAAGTCAAAGTGGAATCTCATCCCTAAAGCTAATGAGTTCTCTGTGGACGTGGAAGCCTTCTCGGTGTTAGCAGCTGTCAGAAATACTTTATAAAGTGGGTTTAAAGGATCTTTCTCTCTATTGTGAACTCTTAACTTGGTATTTTTTGCAAGTAGAGATGTGCTTTATGACATGAAGATACAGAGAAAACAGTGTGTGTTTATGTGTGTGTTCATGTCAGTGTGTATGCATGAAAATTGAACTCAATGTGTGCTCATGTCATGCTATATTTCTGTGTATGTGTGTTGCAGTTCTCTCTCCTCCTACTCTCGTGCACACACACACACACACACACACACACTCTCTCCACATGCTCATCTTCCCCTGTTCTCACTGCCATGTTTCTTTTGTATGACATCACCAGATAAGGGAGACAGACAGAGAGCATGACGGAGGAGGGATGAGAGGCGTGAGTAATGGCCGATGGGTGGGCTGACAGAGAATAGCTCTACTGTAAGGCTGCTGAACAGCTGGGTTCTGGTCCCAGCCCCCCCCCAATCTAAAAACATCCCACCATCCCCAGCCCAGCGAGCATCCCAGCATCCCAGACACAATATCTTCCTGTCTCACACTTTTCCCCTCTGTCTCAGTGTGTTTGACTGTAAAATTGGACGTTAATGAATCCTGGAATACATCGAGGTTTTTAGGACAAGTCGTGTTCGTGGATTTACCTGGCTGTAAGAGCACGAGGCTCCAAAATCATCCAGGTGTCTGATCACCGGCTGACAGTTTTGAATGATGCTGCTTCCTCCATGTTTCTTCTGGCCGAACGCAAAGGGCCTCATCCAGAGATCAGCCCGTCCCAGGCAGGACAGATGTCTATTGTCAGTGGACACAAAGGGAAGCGCTGTCTCTCTGTCTGTCTGTCTCTCT
>VXCM01007459.1:0-19409 GCA_014773175.1 Lucifuga dentata | reverse complement strand
TTGTTTCATTATTTAAGGAGAACAGGGTTAAGGGTTAGAATATGAGATTATTATTGTGTTTTTATTATTATTATTATTATTTATTTTTTTATTTTTTTTATTTTTTTTTTGTTTTGTTAAAGAAATAATTGAATCCAGATCCACACTCCTCACCAGTTGGTGGCGGTAATGCACCAATTTGTTGTTTGCCAACCGCCATAAAATTTTACAGAAGAAGAAGAAGATCTCGCTGTCTCTTTTGCGAATCAACATTTACAGACACACATTACAGCAAATTCCGGCGCAAAAGCGAAATAGTCTTCATACATCTCAAATATGTTTAAAAGGACCATACCATTCATTTTACATGTTTGAGCCTAATATATACAATTTTCATACGTGTTACGTTACTGACAATCATTTCCCAAAGGATAAAACCGTATTTCAGCTTTCCTGATATTTTGCAAAATCTCTTAATCTTTCAAAATCAAATATTCAAGTGATACACCCACCTTAAAAATCCATGTTTCTCCTGCTAATAGTTACACAGCCTTATGAAGTCACAGTCCTTTAAATTTTTCCATAAATGCAGGTCTTCTTTTGGGACTATATTTCCTGGTGGAGGCATACATTCACGCCACACTTTTTATTGAGCTTAAATGCTAAAATTACATAACTTCTAAAAAAAAAAGAAAAAAAAAGAAAAAAGAAAACCTGATTACACGTCTTGCTGGTAATGATGGATTACCTATCTCAACAACATTTCAGTTTTAATAGCATACCAGAATGAACTGAAACCAATGGTGGTCTGGAAGGTAGAAAAAACATTTTTAANTTTTAATAGCATACCAGAATGAACTGAAACCAATGGTGGTCTGGAAGGTAGAAAAAACATTTTTAATGCACCGTACCACTTTGGGAAATGATTGTCAGAAACCTTACATGTATGAAAATTGAATATATTAGACTCAAACATGCAAAGTGTGGTATGGTCCTTTAAGTCCTGACTCAGATTACCGTGATGCCTTTCGCCACCATTCTCTCTGGGTGCGCTCCAAAACATTACCGGGCATATCTTCTGAGGGCGGCTTCCACTGTATTTAAAATGCTACACAGGCCGACACGTGGCTTGATGTCTCGGAAAGAAATGTGATTAGTATTGTTTAGACTAAATAGCACCGATGTACTTTAAATGTAAGTGCAGGTGTAAGCGCTGGTGCTCAATTTATCGCTTTCACGCCGCCCTTGCCGCCACGTAAAAAGCGGTACGCCATTGTCAACAACTGAGACGCACCTTCAGAAAGGCTCTGGCGCATGCGCACCAATTGCGGATCAGAATTCAGGATTGTCAGTCACAAAGGTGCCCTAACCTGCTCGTTTTCGTTAATGCGTGCTAGTTAACCCGTTTTTCATTCTTTCTGACAATGTCGACAAGAAGTTCGATTCCCACAGCTTACCTGCAGCCATAGGAACGTGAGTATTCCCTTCTGGTAATCCGTTACACGTATCATGCAGATTATGAGCGGCAGCGTCGGATGTTTGAATTAGAAAATATATTATTTGATATCTAAACACCAGGGATTTTGGAGCGCGATACTTACGTTAATCGGCTCCCACCAACGTATAATAATCTAATAGTTTTGGGGTTTCATAGGGCGAATAGCAGCTAAATGTCTTTGAGCCGTTTGTGTCACACGTAATCTGTCCGTGGAACTCCTCCACCCTGATACTCAGCGGACCGGAATGCAGAAAAACTACTTTGCTTTTAGTGGCCTTCTAAAGCTTTTGTCCTGAGTTTCCAAACATGTCCTTAAACACGCATTCAGTCGGTTGCCTCTCCGTCAGTGGTGTTCAAGCGGTGGTACGCATGCTCCTGCTGGTACATGAAGCGTCCCATGATGGTCTTCCAGATCCCTCTGGAAATTTGAAAAATGTGTCGTTTTGCACAGATGTATGAGTAATATAAAAAAATTTGCTGTCAAATCCAAGTTGAGATTGTAGATGAAAGTATTATTTTCTTTTTGATAATCTATTGATTATTAAAACCTATCATGTTTCATTCAGGCCTATCTGCTTCATTCAGCAAAGACTTTAAACAGTCGCTGTGTGTCCCACACTTAAAGGATCATACAACCAATTTTGCATGTTTGAGCCTAACATATTCATTTTTCATACGTGTTACGTTACTGACAATCATTTCCCAAAGGATAAAACCGTATTTCAGCTTTCCTGATATTTTGCAAAATCTCTTAATCTTTCAAAATCAAATATTCAAGTGATACACCCACCTTAAAAATCCATGTTTCTCCTGCTAATAGTTACACAGCCTTATGAAGTCACGGTCCTTTAAATTTAATATATTGACAGACGTATCTGTCTGATGTTAACTCATCTTCACAGTAACTTGGCATTTTCCCTTGTAGGTCCATTCATATTTCAGATGCACGATGCGGTGGTGGCCAACCCCTGCGCTGCACCTGCTGCGCTGCTTGCAGCTGCGGCCATGCGCCAGGAGAGGGCGGAGCAGGTTGCCTGTGTGGCTGAGAGAGTTTTGGGCCTACGTGAGCTTGCTGGTGCACTCGCTTTACTTCAACTCCCTCACCGACTCGGACGTGGTTTTCGACTCGGTGTTTGAACCGGNTCGCTTTACTTCAACTCCCTCACCGACTCGGACGTGGTTTTCGACTCGGTGTTTGAACCGGTGTTCTGGACTGTGGATTACATCACCCGCTGGTTTGGTGTGGTAAGTGTGTTTGTCTGGATGCTGATTTCTTTACAGGCTGGATTTGCCTCTGAGGAAAGCTCTCTGTGTGTGTCAGGTGTTTGTGTGTTTGGTGGTGGTGCTGGTCAGCTCCGTCATGCTGATAGCGTATGTGGTCCTGCTGCCTTTTGCCCTCAACAACTACTCCCCCGCATGGATCATCTGGCACATTTGTTATGGACACTGGAACATCGTCATGATTGTATTTCATTACTACAAGGCTACTAAGACCTCTCCAGGGTATCCCCCTACAGTAAGTACCAAAATACCCCAACAGTCTGAGCTTAAAGGACCATGCCACCCATTTTACATGTATGAGCCTAATATATTCAGTTTTCATGCACATAACTTTACTGACAATCATTTCCCAAAGCATACTACTGGAATGCTGAATTAAAAATGTTTTTCCTACCTTCCAGACCTCCATTGGTTTCAGTTCATTCTGCTATTAAAATCAACTTGTTGATACTTGAAACGTTCTTGGGATAGGTAATCCATCATCACCAACAAGACGTGTATTCAGGGTTTTTTTTAGAAGTTACATAATTTTAGTGTTTAAGCACAATAAAAAGTGTGGAGTGAATGTATTCCTCCACTGGGGAATATAGTCCCAAAAGAAGACCTGCGTTTATGGAAAATTTTAAAGGACCGTGACNTTTGAAAGATTAACAGATTTTGCAAAAGATCAGGAAAGCTGAAATACAGTTTTATCCTTTGGGAAATGACTGTCAGTAACATAACATGTATGAAAATTGAATATATTAGGCTCAAACATGCAAAATGGGTGGTATGGTCCTTTACATTAAGCTTACATCAGGAACAGAGTACATTAGTGTTTTCTTTTTGCAGGTAAAAAATGATACGCCATTCGTATCTGTCTGCAAAAAGTGCATCATTCCCAAACCAGCCAGAACACACCACTGTGGCATCTGTAACAGGTGAGTTTTTATCTTTTCTGTTCCGTCATCATCCTGATCATGGAACATACCTGCAGTATGTCTACGCCAATACTGAATGTTTTCTTTTTTTGCTGCAGATGCATTCTGAGAATGGACCATCACTGCCGTATCCTTTGTGGTAAAACGAATTTATTTTCCACACAGTATTGGAAATGATGCCATGTGAGGTTTTCCTTAATTTCAGCGACAGCCTGGTTGAATAACTGCGTGGGATATTTTAACCACCGCTACTTCTTTTGCTTCTGTGTCTCCCTGACGCTGGGTTGTGTCTACTGCAGCATCAGTGGCAGGAACCTGTTCATGGATGCTTACAGTGCTCTGGAGGTGAGATGCTTCGGCTGACACGACGCTGTTTCCTGCTTGTTTGTTAGATTTTGTGTGTTGCTCTCCTACGTTTGGCGTCTTTCTGTCCGGCGGGTAACTCCTCTCTGATTCTGTCTCTTTCTCTGGGTTTTCTGCGTTTTTACCATTAGCGTTTTAAGCATTCGGATATGGAGAAGCCAGGTGTAGCAGCAACAGGGATGGGACTTCTCATAGGAATTCTACCTTCTGGCCAGGTACGCTCTCAGAATACACACAAACACATCAATAAGCATATCTGCGAGCTTGTGGTTGTGTAATGTATGTTCTTTTTTTATTTTTAAGACCAGTTATCAGACATCTGCTCCTCCCTATACCTTCAAGGACAGAATGTTTCATAAGAGCATCATCTACATGTGGGTGCTCACCAGGTAAAATATCTTTCAACGTATTTCATCACCTGTTATTATCACCTATTACTGCCTTGTATTTCTTGACCGACTGATGAAAGCGTTGGTCTTTCAGCACAGCCAGCGTGGCTCTGGGAGCTCTGACTATGTGGCACGCAGTTCTCATATCCAGAGGAGAGACCAGCATAGAACGACACATCAACAGCAAAGAAACGAAACAAATGGCAAAACGGGGGAAGGTGAAGATGTTCATACTTAAAGCACCATACTGGCAATCATACAGTACATGTTTGAGTCTAATATATTCAATTTTCATACATGTTACGTTACTGACAATCATTTCCCAAAGGATAAAACCGTATTTCAGCTTTCCTGATATTTTGCTAAATCTCTTAATCTTTCAAAATCAAATATTCAAGTGATACACCCACCTTAAAAATCCATGTTTCTCCTGCTAATAGTTACACAGCCTTATGAAGTCACGGTCCTTTAAATTTTTCCATAAACGCAGGTCTTCTTTTGGGACTATATTCCCCGGTGGAGGCATACATTCACTCCACGCTTTTTATTGAGCTTAAACACTAAAATTACATAACTTCTAAAAAAAAAATACCCTGAATACACGTCTTGTTGGTGATGATGGATTACCTATCCCAAGAACGTTTCAAGTATCAACAAGTTGATTTTAATAGCAGAATGAACTGAAACCAGTGGAGGTCTGGAAGGTAGGAAAAACATTTTTAATACACCATTCCAGTAGTATGCTTTGGGAAATGATTGTCAGTAACATTACATGTATGAAAATAGAATATATGAGGCTCAAACATGCAAAATGGCTGGTATGGTCCTTTAAAATTAATTCTGGTTATGAAATATGAAAGCAGTTTTTGTATGGTGGAGCCACAATCCCTCTGCCAGGCGAGCTGCTTCTCCTGGTTGAGACGGCAGTGTGTTCTCACACTTTTCTTCCTCTGTAACTAACAGAAATACAGAAACCCCTTCAACTACGGCAAACTGAATAACTGGAAGCTTTTCTTAGGTGTGGAAAAAAGAAGGTCAGTTTCTCTTTTTTTTTTTTTTTTTTTTTTTTTTTTTTTTATAGATTTTCTATTGTACTTCAATTGAAAAATGAACATCTATAATTGATGTTGCCGTGTAACAGCCTGTTTTATAATTATATTGCTAATAACATCTTCTTTACTTCATGTTTTTTATGTAGCCACTGGGTGACGCGTGTTCTCCTTCCCTCTGGACACGCCCCACCTGGTAATGGTTTGACGTGGGACTTCTTCCCCGTTAAAAAGGACATGGTACCTGTCTGATCCTTCAGCCCATACACTGTTTCTGATAGCCTTTGATCTGGTCGACTATGGTGGCGCCACACAAACGAAGAAAGAGACACATGAGCCTTCCATACCTCAGTAAGCTGCAGCATGAGCAGCTGCATCATCGTTTAACAAGCAGCAATTATAAGAACTAAGGAGCCGGAACGTCATGGTTTCCAGGTTTTTTTTTCCTGGGTTGGATTAGTAAAGTCTTACATGACTCTGAGCATTGTGCTGACGATGGGTTTGATATTTATAAGCCACATATACTAACATATCATTGGACTGACCTGCCTGTAAAGTTGGGATTGAAGGGTCACCAATACAGTAGAAATTTGTCGTATTTTTATTGAAAAAAAAAAAAAAAANAAAAAAAAAAAAAAAGTACAGTATAACACAACTGGACCCCCCTCCCTCCCTCCCCCATTGTCATATAACATGCTTCAGTCCAAGATTATCATTTGATTTCAAATGTTTAAAATATTTATCTGTATTTTGTACCTATTCATATATCTTTATAAAATGCTTTATTTAAATCTTTTTAAATTTTGTGTGGTCAGTTGTTTCTAAAAAATCATTCTGAGTCACATTTGGCTTCTTATCAAACTTGTCACAGTTTTAAAAGGCGTCAGTGTCTTGAATCCAGTCTCAGACAAACTGCAGTTCTGATGTTATGATGTAGGTCGACACAAGAGATGATTTGAGATATATGTGCCATGTATGTACGGAATACCCACTGTGCCAAAATTAAAAATAAATAAATATAAATATATATATATATAATAAATAAATAATAATGGAAATATAAAGAGGAATAAATAATAAAATATCTTGCACATGATTGTGAATGTGTACAGTTTGGACAGGACACCGGACTTAGTTGGGCCACAAGGTGAGATTGTGTTTCAGGGTAACATATTAGTGGAGATAACTTTTGAAGCTTATTTAATATTCTTTATCTGGTCATCTGAATGTAGCGATGAGCAGATGAAGCCTCATGAAGCGATGAGACTTCTCCCTCATTGTGATGGAGAAGAGTTGATGCTTCAGAGCGTTGAATAGCTGTCACCTGTTAAGCTTTGAGATTTTTTCATGGGAGAAAGTAGCTGCTTAGATTTAGAATATATGGTTGACTGATTAAAATAATGCTGAAGTGAACCTTTTTTTTTTTTTTTACGTTTTCTGCAGCCAGCTGGGTAGGAATGAAGCCCCGCCCACAGCTAGGTGATTGACAGCTTGGCCCACAGAAATAAATCAAAAATATATTGGAGAATATAAAGTGAAATATAAAGGGCAATATATACGAAAAAGAATATGGAAATAAATCAAAAAATAAAAATAAATAGAAAAATTTTAAAAATACAGTACAAGAAAATTAATACAGAAATTTAAATGGGAAAAATGAATATAAATACAGAAATAAATATATACAGAAATAAATGAACAAATGTGAAAATAAGTAAAAAAAAATTCTCATAATTATGTATTTTTTAAATTTGTCTTTATATTTCCACATTTATTTATTATTTTATTTAATCCTCTTAATATTTCCACGTTTATTTATTCATTTATTTATTTTTAATTTTGGAACAATGGGTATTCCATACGTATGATCTACGTGTTAGAAACACTAAGAAGTAAATTAACAAGAGATTTGTTTCTAACAAGACATCAGATCAGAACTTTGCTGAAATGAAACGAAAGCACAGCTTCACTCTTACAGAAAAGAACTTTTCCAAAGATGATTATGTAATTTTTCAATTAATATCTTTGACAGAAAAGCTTTACTCAGTGTCAGCAGCAGGTAAGTGGCGTTTTTGAGCATTTGAACGGTAGGGGGCATCATGGCTCCTCTCTGCATCCATCCATCCATCCGTCTATCCGTCCGTCCGTCTGTCTGTCTCGTGTGTGTTTATGTATGTATAATTTCGCATGTATGTGTTATGGATGGTCGGGTACACGGATCTCACCTGCTCTCTGACCTGCTGGTTCCTGGTTGAGTCTGGTGCAGAAGAAGCAGCGCAGACTGCGCATGCGTGCTGCCTGAAGGGATTTACTGAATCGTGGACTGTGCAAAGCGATGAGCGGCTGCGTCACTCGCAGCAGGTTTGCGGAGAAGCCGGTGAGTTTTCAGTCCGTCTGCAGGCTNCGGCTGCGTCACTCGCAGCAGGTTTGCGGAGAAGCCGGTGAGTTTTCAGTCCGTCTGCAGGCTTTCTCCGCTCATCGCCTCGGAAGGATTCAGTGAGAAACTTGGAAGAAACTTCGGATGTTGCGAGCAAACTGCAGGCGGATGCATAATTTAGCAGACTGGATTTCCGGTAAGCAAAAAGAAGAGGAAAAAAAAAGATAGTAGTTGATATTAATAGGACACGTGATTAATAGTTTGAGGAAAATCCAGCCTGATCGTTAACACGTGTTTTAGAATGTAACTTCATTTGATAATATAATGAGGGTTGGGCTCCCGTCAGCTGGCAGCACACGTGACGTCACGCCTCCTGCCTGACCTCAGGAGGTGTGACAGGAGCGGCGCGTGCTGAGCTGCCACTATTCCCCACGTCACGCTGTCATTTCGCATCAGCATCAGTTTACATCTTTCTCTGCGGAACGACCAGCAGAAGCATTTGCAGACATGGCGCACAGATGATGGTTTTCCTCCTGTTTGGTGCTGGTTTAGAATCGCTCATGGGGGGCTGTGTGGGGAGGAGCAGCACGGATGGACGTGGGAGCTCAGCGAGGAGCAAGAAACGTGGAGGTAAGACCCACGCAGCTCATCCTGCTATGCTGTAGTCCTGAGCAATGCTGGGACAACTTAGTAGAGCTTTCACAGCAAATCAGACAGTAGAGAACAGTCTAAACATAGCTTCTGTGCTGTTTAAAAAAATAAGAATTATAACTTAATGCTACAATTGATGTGCATGAAACGTGTATGAAAGAGTGAATAGATTAGTGGTGAGCTCTTTTTTCTTTTTTCTTGTTTTATTTTCTGATTATGAGTTTACAGTTGGCCTAGCATTTACCAGGCCAACTGTAAACTCATCTCATAAAGGTAATTATTACTGTCACAAAGGTAATAAAAGTAATTCTTACTGTCCAAGACAGCATGTAGCATAAATGCTTTACTGGTGTGACTGATATCAAGGACTTATATGCAACATTTTATATATGTATATATATATATGAGAAAACTAGAGGTTCGATTCCATTTCATTATTTATGTTGTAACACTATTCAAGATTGATAGTTTTTTCTTCCCTGAGCTGATTTTGGAAGCTTTGATTTGACTGAGTAAGTGATAGAAAAAGCTGTATATTCATTATGAATAAATATGCAATAATGTGAGGCCGTCTTATTGTCCGTCAAAGTTAAACACGGACTATAGAATTATGCTTTTAAAAAGAGAGAGAGAGAAAAAAACTTATGTGTTTCTATTATTTGAATGTTAAGTTAGAAATAAAAATGAACTCACTTATGTTCAGCTGTCTGTGGAAGTGCACACAAGGTGCTGGAAGAGAAAGATTGGCATGACTGGCACCGCTGTTGTGCTGCAGCAAGGCAGCATGGGTACTGTGATTATTCAAAGTAAAAATAAAATAAAGCCCACATGGACAAATGGGAAGTTCAGTGTTTAAAAGAGTATTGGGGTGTTTAAGTGACAAGACGTGTTTATATTAGATTAAATTAGCTTTATTGTACAGTTAAAAAAAAAAAAAAAAAANTAAAAAAAAAAAAAAAATCCAACACAAAGTATTAACATGTCAAAGGTGCATTCTGAGGACAATACAGAACTAGTAAAACACAGGATGATTTCCACGTTTTCCACAGTTTACCTCATGCACAGAGTGTGTAAGGGAAAAGTCCCTGAGGATTTATTTGTGTTAAAAAGGAAGTGGGGGGAAAAACTCCTAACTTCACTCCTGTTTGCATGAAAGTTTCAGTCTGAAACCTTAAGGCATAGACTGTGTGAAATATGTCCCAAGGATCCTGACAGGACAATGTTTTATGCAGACACTGGAACAATACACTCCTGCTTAAAGAGAGGCGGTGCACTTGGCTAGATTGTCATGCATAATGCATTGACAGCAGCAGGGGCGTACGCAGATTTTCCATTTCACTATCTGACCTATATGTGCATGGATTGCCTTACCTGCTAGAAAATCTATTTGCAAATAGACGTAATTCTGCAGCAACACCAACATGATTTCTCAGAAACATTACAGCATTGCATCTCATGATGCAGCATCTAACAGACAGATTCATGCATTTATAATCACCATTCTTCCTCTTCTGACACGCTTTGACTTGCGAATAGACAAGAAAACAATCCACTGTTGGCAGGAATAGCTTCTTCTTACAACAGACGGTGACAAGAGTGAATGGTATATTTTCAGGTTTAGCATCTTGTCTTAGGTTATTTCTATCTCCTGTGGCTAAATAGAGTTGATAAGATTAAGCCTCTTGTGCAGAGAAGCTGCGACGCTCAGGTCTCTGCCGCCATATCGCACCGCTTCACCAACTCAGCCTAATTTTAGGTTGCAAAGCGTCTGTTAATAGAAGAGATAAAAGTGGATTTAGTGTGCTCAGTTTTAATCAAGTGGAGAATGATGGTGACCTTTAATTGACTCTTAATCTGCGTCTGCACTGTGGGACTGTAGATTAGGTGGTTGGCGCCTGGTTAAGCGTGTAATAAGGTTTGGGGACATCTTGTTGCTCAGGCTTCTGTAGCTCCTTCCTGCTACAGCTTCCACTCACATCAAAGCTCAGAAAAGGAGAAGCAATGGGAGTCCCTAGCTCCAGAGAACACAGCTACTATCACGCACCAGATATACCCTTTAGGGTTTTGCTGGAAAGTAAGTATGGATTTTTATAGCCATCTTAATCTGTTTTAGAAACCTTTTGTGTTCGGATTTCAGTTGTTCTATTAGTCGTTATTACATTTAGGGGAAAAAAAGGAAGAAGTCATGATAAGAATAACAAAAAGTAATTTGACCCCTGACCCTAAAGTGTGTATTTCATTGCTACACCCAGGTGTACTCTGAGACTGGCACATATTTACTGTAGACTCTCTGCTTATCTTTAACTGTTAATATTTCTGAGCATATGAAATGTTCAGTCTGAACAGTACTTGTGTTTATTAATCCATGTGTGTTATGGATACAGAAATACTACAACTCTACCCATAATAACAGCAAAAACAATAGCCCGATACATACATACAGTATATATAATAGCCCAAATAATAAAGTCTTCTTTTCTTGAAATGAATTGGATGAACTGAGAAAACGTTCCAGCTCCACTGACTTCATGTGAAGTAGCAGCAACGCTTGGCTTCTGAGCGGCGTTGTTGGAGGACACTTGGTCAAAGCCGATTTCTGTGGAGTACGTTTGTGTACCGTTGATAAGCCGCGCTCAGGCCCACCGGCACACTGCTGAAGTCTTATCAGATAAAGTAATTCACATAATACAGGATGACATCACTGAGTACTTCTTGTAAGCGCAAAAAACCCAAAATGTGACCTATTGGTGACATTTTTTTTGTCCCTTGCGTCCAGTATGAAGTCTGGTTAAGCTCAGTGCGTACTGCTGTGACCTCTGTTCAGTCCTTCACATCACAGCTCAGAAACGTCTCAAACCTTCTTATGGAGCTGTTATGTGAACAGCTTGTGGATTCATTTGTCATCATATCCAATTTGTCCAACCTGCCATGTGTATTTCTGCTTCCGTCTGGCCAGTTATCACACGATACAGTAATTTCACATGTTTAACTCCGATAAATACGACACTGCGTAGTATTTATTGGGCTTAAACATGTAAAATGCAAAACATGAAGTACGTTACTGGCAAACATTCTCCAAAACATAAAAGCTTATTTTAGTTGTCCTGTTATTTTTTTTTTTATTTTCATTTTTTTCATTATTTTCATTATTATTTTTCATTATTTATTCATTTTCATTTTTTTCTCATTCACCTATGCACTATATATTATCTGTCTGTTGCTAGATTAAATTGCATATATATATATATATCTATATAGATATAGATATAGATATATAAATGGTTATGCCAATGTTGGCATATACTGCAACTATATATGCAGACAGGAAAAAAAAAAAGTTTTCCTGTCATTTAGCCAAATCGCCTAACCCAGAGGCGGTTTGCGGCTTGCGAGCCACATGCAGCTCTTTGTCTGCATGTCATATCATTTTATTTGAACATCTGCCACGGGGGTGATATTCATAAAATATCACGGTAATTATACAGTATCACACTAAATATTTGCTGTGATAATTAAAGCTCATTCATAAAGGCCTCATTACATTAATCAGAACAAAGTGTCACATTAAGGTAGCGTTGTTATCAGGTGAGTCACAGGTAAAAATGAAGATCAGCCTGTTAATGAGCTGCTGCATGTTTAAGAGCCACAGTTTATCCTGATTCATCTGGTTTTAAAGCCACATGTTAAACTGACAACAGAAACATGAATTCTGCTTCAGAGCCTCACACGTTAAAAGACTGATGCTAAGATAACAGGTAAATGTGCATGTTAACTTCTGTAGTGTGCAGTCGCTGTTTTGTCTGGGTGTGTGTGTATGTGTGAGACAGACACACGGGAACATGGCTGCGTGACCGTATTTACCCTTATAGACGCATTAAATGTGGCACTAATTTTTATGAATCTGGCCCATTATTTATTGATGTTTATTTTAATTGTATAAAATGTAGTGTTATATAAAGTGCGCCTTATTGTGTGGCTTGTTGGTGTCCAGGCTGTGCAAATATGTGTATCTTGTGGCTTTTTGCACAATATGCTTTTATTTTTGGCTCTTCATGTCTAACTTGGCCACCCCTGCTGTAACCTTTCAAAATCAAATGTTCAGATGATACATCCAAATTCAATTTTTCGCATGGCTAACGGTATGTCCAAATGTATAGAAGGGACGGTTCTTTTTAATTTCTTCTCCTGGGACTATATTCACTGGCGGAGACATACATTGTCTTCCATGCAGCTCTGAAAAACACTCATAAACTTAATTACTAGACATAATAGACATGACGTTCACTCTGATGGATTATGTATCTCAGCACGTTTCAGGTCTCTAAAGTTGATTTTTATAGCGTAATGAAATGAACTGAACCCAATGACAGTCTGGAAGGTAGGAAAAAAATGATAAAATTTACTGCTCTATTAGTAATATTTTGGGAAATGGCTGTCAGTAACATAACATATGTAAAAATTGTAAAATCGCTGATATGGTCCTTTAAGTGTCCAGCATGTTTAGCTGGGATGCAGACTTGTGCAGACTCTGCTGTTCTGATCCATAACAACTATAATAAACATGTAAACTAAAACTCCATGTGGACAAGAGAAATTAAAAGACCGTTAACAGAATATGACAACAGAGCAATATCTACATTTTAAAAAAATAATGAAATATAAAGGTGTTTACAACACTTCCAAGTCCACATACAGGAAGTGAAGAAGACTGCTGAGATGTTGTCATTATAATTTAGGGAAAGGTGGAAGTTCATTACATGTAAAACCTGCAATTTGAATGTTTAAGGTGAAATATTAATGAAAAGTATAAACTGTGAATGAATATCCAGGCAAACATATGAACCACACAAGAAGATTAAATCCAACTGGTGACCTTAAAGGACCATACCATCCATTTTTCATGTTTGGGCCTAATATATTCAATTTTCATACATGTTACATTACTGACAGTCATTTCCCAAAGCATACTACTGGAACGGTGAATTAAAAATATTTTTCCTACCTTCCAGACCTCCACTGGTTTCAGTTCATTCTATTAAAATCAACTTGTTGATACTTGAAACGTTCTTGGGATAGGTAATCCATCATCACCAACAAGACGTGTATTCGGGTTTTTGTAGAAGTTATGTAATTTTAGCATTTAAGTGCAATAAAAAGCGTGGAGACTGGTGTATAAGCCGACCTCCTGATGTTTTTCAATCAATTTATTTGTTTAACAAATTACCTGTTTTTCTGGGTGTTGTCATAGTATTCCTGTGATTTTCTGATAATAATCCATAATAATCCGGTAAACATGATATTTATTTCAGCAGCTGATTACCATGACTGACCAATCACAGCAGAGCTTACTGGCTGCCACAAAAGGTGCTGATAAGATGTTTAGTCAGGAAATATCTCATTCTAAGGTATGATTTAAACTATTTTCATAGGNGTGCTGATAAGATGTTTAGTCAGGAAATATCTCATTCTAAGGTATGATTTAAACTATTTTCATAGGTTTTAAATATATTTTCATATATTTTCAGGGGTGGTAATGGTAGTATTTCCACCCCTGGAAATTTCCTTCTCTGGGATCAAATCTGCTTTGTGAAATTTGGTAATAAAAACTTGACTTATACTCAAATATGTATGCCTCCACCAGAGAATATAGTCCCAAAAGAAGACCTGTGTTTATGGAAAAATTTAAAGGACCGTGACTTCATAAGGCTGTGTAACTATTAGCAGGAGAAACATGGATTTTTAAGGTGGGTGTATCATTTGAATATTTCATTTGGAAAGATTAAGAGATTTTGCAAAATATCAGGAAAGCTGAAATATGGTTTTATTCTTTGGGAAATGATTGTCAGTAACGTAACATGAATGAAAATTGATTATATTAGATAGTCCAGGAGCCTAGATAGCACACCATACCCTCAGATGTGGACATGCATCTGATTTCATTATCTGAGGACACACATGTCCTCAGATAATGAAAAAAAATATTACAGATGCATGAATACAACATTTGATTTAGTTAAGCATATTTCACAGAATTTTTAGTGAAGGATGATGACAGGACTAAATGAATGAATTACATAAATCAATGAGTAATTCCAGAGTGAATTGCTGAATTTGCAGATTTTCAGTTTTCAGTCAAAGACATGGTGGAATGGCNAATTCCAGAGTGAATTGCTGAATTTGCAGATTTTCAGTTTTCAGTCAAAGACATGGTGGAATGGCAGAAAAACTAAATTTATACCTGGGCTCCCAGATTAAGACTCAAACATGAAAAATGGTCCTTTAAACTTAGTTGTTGCCACATCTCTCAGTTTCATTCTGTCACATTTATGATAAAATGGCACATTGTTAATATCATCATGTCATCCAAAATAATTAAAATCTGCATACTGTAGGGTAAAAATAATTTCTTTCAGTATAAACATTATTCATCACATGTCAGAATGTGTATTTAGCTGAAGCAACACTGAGGTTTGGAGACATTCTTCATTTTCATAATGCAGATAGTTTTGTATTCTGTATGAAACCTGTTTTATCCCCTCAGGCTGTCTGCCGTTTCTCACTGGCCATAGAGCGCTCATCTCTCCAACCAATGAGCCAGGGGAGATAACTCCTGTTATGTGAAACCTGATTACTGCCTGTAATCCTTGGTGTGTGTGTGTGTGCGCGTGTGAGTACATGTAAACATGTACTGTATGTATTAGTAGTCACTGCAGTAATCCACAGCACTATAAATAATCACTTTAATTTTCCTCTCTGTGAATCCCAGTCAGTTTCCGGTAGCTTGTACAGAGAAACTGCATCAGTGTGTGTCAGCCAGCACAGAAACACCCAGAAATAATTCATGTCATTAAGAACAAACATGTGGCCTCAGAGATCACGCTGGCAGCAGATGTACTGTACGTGTAGTAATAATTGCATTTATGTGCCCTGTTTAGTAAATTCTCAGTGATACAACACATCCAAGGTGAAAGAAGTATTGTAGGTCATTTAATATCCTGAAAAAATATTTTTCTGTGAGTTATGTTCATAAATTATGACCCATGAATCACATTTTGTAAACTCTTCATGCCGAGCCAGTTGTAATGAGCCTGGACATTCACACTCCAGCGATGTGGAAACCATCAGGGCGCTCAGAGCTCACCGTATCACAGAGCATCCAATTTTACTTGGTTTTACCGCTCTGTGTGTTTCTGTAACTTCGTGTCATGATCTTATTTCTTCCAGTTTAAGCACCTTTTAAAAGTTTGTATGGATATGAGGAGGTGTGAGATTTGTTTATAATCCTTAAAGGACCATACCGGCCATTTAGCATGTTTGAGCCTAATATATTCAATTTTCATACATATTACGTTACTGACAATCATTTCTCAAAGGATAAAACCGTATTTCAGCTTTCCTGATATTTTGCTAAATCTCTTAATCTTTCAAAATCAAATATTCAAGTGATACACCCACCTTAAAAATCCATGTTTCTCCTGCTAATAGTTACACAGCCTTATGAAGTCACGGTCCTTTAAATTTTTCCATAAACGCAGGTCTTCTTTTGGGACTATATTCCCCGGTGGAGGCATACATTCACTCCACGCTTTTTATTGAGCTTAAACACTAAAATTACATAACTTCTAAAAAAACCTGAATACACGTCTTGTTGGTGATGATGGATTACCTATCCCAAGAACGTTTACAGTATCAACAAGTTGATTTTAATAGCAGAATGAACTGAAACCAGTGGAGGTCTGGAAGGTAGGAAAAACATTTTTAATTCACTGTTCCATTAGTATGCTTTGGGAAATGATTGTCAGTACCGTTACATGTATGAAAATTGAATATATTAGGCTCTCAAACATGCAAAATGGGTGGTATGGTCCTTTAATGGTTTATATGGATATGAGGAGATATGTGATTTGTTTATAGTCCTTAAATCAGCCACAGTTTTACCCTGCCTTCTTTCTGTTTCTCAGGACGCAATGAGCCCCTCAAGAAGGAGCGTCCAAAATGGAAGAGCGAATACCCGATGACAGAGGGCCAGCTGAGGAGTAAGAGAGATGAGTTTTGGGATACAGCTCCAGCCTTTGATGGAAGGAAGGAGATCTGGGATGCTCTGAGAGCAGCAGCCCTGGCTGCAGAGTGCAATGACCTGGAGCTAGCACAAGCTATACTGGATGGAGCCTGTATTACTGTTCCGCATGGTATGAAACCATCACACACACACACACACACACACACACACACACACTGAGCTCATACTCTCAGCTTTATTTTCCATACAGATATGGAGATTTGCTTTATTTGGCTTTGACTTATGCGACGTAAATGTCTTGTCGGTACAAATCCAGAGCAGACTATTATAATTCTCTAAAACCCAGAGGACAGTTCTGAGAGTCCCATGCATCAGTTGGTCAGAGATTATTGCTGTCATGATTACATAACAGTCAGAGTGCTGCGTGACAGCAGTGAGTGGATTGGTTCTCAGAAAGGCCACAGCAGAGTTAACTGGAAAAAAAATAACCTGTGTTAGTGTGCATCTGTACACAAGTAGGAGTATTTGGGCATACATGATTTTGCACCATTAGGATGGAAATTCATGTTGATGTTGGAAAGTGAATGATAGTTTCATATTTTACACTGAGAAGAGTAGCGGACAGAAAAATGATTCATGTACAGGGATGAAAGCTAGTTAATTACGACTGACAAAGCAATTTTGGGAAATTGGTTGTTAAAGGACCATACCGGCGATCGTGCATGTTTGAGCCTAATATATTCAATGTTCATACGTCACGTTACTGACAATCATTTCCCAAAGGATAAAACCGTATTTCAGCTTTCCTGATATTTTGCAAAATCTCTTAATCTTTCAAAATCAAATATTCAAGTGATACACCCACCTTAAAAATCCATGTTTCTCCTGCTAATAGTTACACAGCCTTATGAAGTCACGGTCCTTTAAATTTTTCCATAAACGCAGGTCTTCTTTTGGGACTATATTCCCCGGTGGAGGCATACATTCACTCCACGCTTTTTATTGAGCTTAAACACTAAAATTACATAACTTTTAAAAAAAACCTGAATACACGTCTTGTTGGTGATGATGGATTACCTATCCCAAGAACGTTTCAAGTATCAACAAGTTGATTTTAATAGCAGAATGAACTGAAACCAATGGAGGTCTGGAAGGTAGGAAAAACATTTTTAATTCACTGTTCCAGTAGTATGCTTTGGGAAATGATTGTCAGTAGCATTCTGTGTATGAAAATTGAATATATTAGGCTCAAACGTGCAAAATGGGTGGTATGGTCCTTTAAATATTTCTTTCTCCCTCTGCAGGTTCTCTGATAGAGAGTTATGATGAACTGGGAAATCTCTACCAGCTCCCAGCCTACACTTTAGCCCCGCCCCTTAACCTCGTCTGTGAAAGCACCAATGAGAGCGAAGTGTCTGAACACACACAAAAACAAGCTCCGCCCTCTGCTCCCAGACAGGAGTTCCAGCTGCGGGTACGATTGTCAACAGGTAAGAAACCCTTCCAGTAAAACATAATCTGTTTCCTGTACATCAAAAAGGTAATTACAGCATCATCTACAAAACACACGTGATTGATTTTATCCGGTTTTTAATGCTTTAAATGGAACTATATGTTACTCAGTTTTCCCCACATTAAATTTTCATCTCATCGAATATCATCTGATCCAGGGAATGATTTATAATGCTCTTCTTCTTCGATTTCTTCTTCAGAAATCAGCAGTTTTTATTCAATTTGTGGCTTTTTCAGGAAAGGACGTGCGTCTGACAGCCAGCATGGCGGATTCCATCTCCGAGCTGAAGAAACAGCTGGAAGAGCAGGAAGGCGTCGGCGTTTCCTGCCAGAGGTGGTTCTTTGCCGGGAAACTTCTCACTGACAAGACCCGCCTGCAGGAAACCAAGATCCAGAAGGACTTTGTCATCCAAGTGATCGTCAGTTTGAACCCTCCAGTGGTCGTTACCTGAGTGAAGGATGAAGGAACGGGAAGGGCTTATTCTGTGGGAACTGCTGTGACATTTTGTGCACATTTTTATATATACAATTTTTTGCTTTTATATTGCTCCTTTTTCTATTTTTCCTTTTTTTTTTTCCTAACTAAAATTGCAAGGCACTGAAACACTTTAGAATAACAGTAGAGTCTTTAGCTGTACTTCATTGTGTGTGACATAGGTTTATGGATGACATCATCAAATCACGGGTCCCCTCCTTGTTATGTGTGTTTGTACTTGTGCTTAGCGGTGAACTGAAATGGTATGCCGGGGGATCAATGAGGATAAAGCATTCTTTTTGTGAGATTTCTCCCATGATTCGAAATGTGGCTTAAGCACAATGGCAGACAACTGCAATGAAAAACGAAAAACAGTTAATATTTAAATATGCGTTGTCTTATCTTGTCAGTATGTCAATGCACACAGCAATTTAAAATCACAATTGTATCATCAGTAATAAATGTAATGGAACCTTACAGGTAAAAAGGAGGTGATTTTGTTTTATTTTCCTCTTTCCAAACATGATACCGTAGTTTTATGTACAGTATGAAACTCATTGTACTTGAATAATTTATGGATAAATATTGTAATTTTAACTCATTCTCCATGATCCTGATATGAAGTACCACAGAGACACAAAGTGCATGTTTTTGTTTTTGTTTTTTTAATGTTAGAACTCATGCTAATGGCAGGAATCATGGCTAAAGAAATATCTGTAAAATATATATTAAACAGAAATGTGAATAAACTGATATGGAAATACAACAGATTAAAGGACCATACCACCATTTTGCATGTTTGAGCCTAATATATTCAATTTTCAGACATGTTACGTTATTGTAATCCATCATAATCCATCATCACCAACAAGATGGATATTCAGGTTTTTTTTTT